>ML784933.1:192284-225610 GCA_009831015.1 Picea engelmannii
TTCCCGACATAGAGTGATCTGACGGTTCATACTCTCCTCGATCTTAACGACCATTGATCTGTGGCTTAACACCCGATTGGTCCATGATCTCTATTTAAAGAGCATGGAGGGTCATTTGCCGATGATCGATTGTGAGAAACTCTGTTGTAAAATCTCTCTGTAATATTTTTCTTTGCATTAATAAACTGCTCCAAGTGGCCGCGTTGGCTGGGGCCGTGGATGTTTCCCCGTAGGGGTTTTACCACGTGAAAACATTGGTGTGTTGATCTTTGATCTGGTTATGTGAGTGGTTACTGAAGGTGTTCGTCCTCTGTTGGAATACCTGTGTTGTCGAACAATGTTAAGGAATTATTTCAACACAATTCAAAATAGCAGGACATGATCCTACGATAAGATTACCAGAATTTTGGGGAGAGGCATCAGAGGACCCTAAACAACATTTATTCATCTGTGAAAAGATATGGGAAGTAGAGAAGATCACATATGAGGATACACAGCTCACACAGTTAGCTATCAAACTAAGAGACCACGCATTGGACTGGTACATGAGCCTGAATTTAAATAGTCCACAAGGACTACCAAAGACTATCACAGACATGAAAAAACTATTGGTAAATGAGTTTCATAAGCCAAGATCAGAATACTAGTACATGAATGAAATGATTGAAATCAAGTGAGTCCGTTTGGGAGATTTATTAGAGGTTCAAACACCTAAAAGGTAAGTTGAAATATTCAATTACTGACACGCAACATAGGCACTTATTTGTGAACTCACTATTACCACACTTGAAGTATCCTTTGAGACAACAAAAGTTCCAAAATCAGGCAGAGGCTCTGCAAGAAGCCCTGCAACTGGAAGAAAACCAATATCAACAGACATATCCAAAAATAGAGGAGCTGAAGGAGGATTTGAAAAATATGACATTTCAACTGAACCAGAATAAGGGAAAAGAGAAAAGAGAAAAGAGAAAAGAGAAGTTGTTTGGTGTACACTATGCAGGACAAAAGGACATCATAAGAACGAATGTCCAAATTTTGTGCAGTACTTGGCAACAGAGGTGCCAAACCCCTTTCCAATAGGAGGACCATGGTGCAAGATTTGTAAGACACATGGGCATGATCCATATCATTTTCCAATGATGCAGAAGTATAGGACAATACCACAAATTTCATATTGCAATTTTTGCAAATCAGTAGGTCATGACGATAAGGACTGTAGAATGCTAGAACTAATGAGAGAAAGAAATTCAAACACTTATAGGGTGAAAAAAGAAATGATGAAAGGGAAATATGCACCTCAGTTCAACCATGTGCCCCCACCATAAAACATTGCACAACCACAGTATAACCTCACGCAATATAACTGGGTACCCCAATACAATGCATATTGAGGAGATCGAGGTGGATACAGAGGTTGAGGAAGAGGTAGAGGAGGATTTGGATGAGGCAGAGGGCAAGTAGTATGCCATAACTGCCAACAACCAGGAAATTATGCAAGAGTTTTTTCACTTCCACCATCGACATGTATGTATTGTCGTGCATCAGACCACGAAACAGAACACTGCCCAACGCTCTTGGGAAAGATTCAGGAAAAAAGGAACCAGAACAACCAAAATGTCTAGTGGATTTCTGCAGAAGCCAGGGATGATGGGAAAAACATCAATATAGTTACTCGCGGAGGAGCCAAGATAGGATCCGACACAAAAAAATAAGATCTAGCTCAACACCAATGGGTCAAGAAGAATACTGAGTCATAGAATCAGTTTGACACACAGAAAGAAAATGAAACATTTAAGGAGGGCATACAAGAGATTCTTAAGGAGAACATTGCATATTCATCAGTTGGGCATCAAACTTAGGACGCACCAATGTACAAGATGCCATATTCAATGGGCCATACCAGTAAAGGACAATCTTTAGAGAAAGTAAGTACCATAAAGACTTTTCTACAATCCTGTGTTAAGTTATTGAATGATCCATCATATGTTAAAGTATTACAAAATCTTCCAGAAATATGTAACACAGAGGAAGAGGGGAAGTTAGAGCAGAAAATAGTTAATCATCTCCATACAAGAAGAAGGACAAGCAGATAATTTAGGTTGAATTCCAACAATGGGGATTTCAACATGGGAGATATTATACTAGATTTAGGCTCTGAAGTAAATTGTATTGCCTAAGAATACATGGTAGTGTATGGGGGAACCCGCATTAGGCTATTCACATGTCCAGTTGAAACTAGAAAATCAACACAGAGTGTTACCAATTGGAAGGCTGAAAGGTGTGACAGTAGATTTGGATGGAGTGCACACGGTGACATATTTTGAAGTAATAGAGATAGTAGATGGCACAACACCTTACCCAAGATTACTTAGATTGGATTGGGCGTTTAATAACTAGGCGGTGATCAACCTGAAGACAAGGAAAATAAATTTTGAATTAGGTGAATATAGAGTTATTGCACCATTGGATCCTTCAGAAGGAGAAAGGTTTGTAGAGGCGACTTGTTTGGATCTGGAAGAAATAAACCAATTATACAGAACAACTACACAAGAAGAAGATTATGTCAACCCAACTATAGATGGGGTACTTAGCTAGAGAAGCATTACATCGTGTGCTTCAGAATCGGATACATGGTTGGAGAATTGGAAGCAATGACTACATGAAGTCTCCACAAGGAGGTGCGCAAGAATAGATTGCACAATAAGATGGGTTGGTACAGAGATAAGGGAACCTTCTAGTTTTCATGGGATAAACAACTTAGAGGAATTCTTGAAAAAATATAAGGATAATTTTTTGGAAAATCAGAGGCTCTTATCCCTGTATATTGCACTTAAGGAAACACCTGCCAAATAGTGGGGTGTGCACACAGAAACAATCCAGGACTAGTATCAGTGTAAACGACTACTGAACATTAAATTTGGCGTAGCACAAGGGACAACTACAATACATAAGTATGATGGGCGAGTAACACCAATGGAACACCTAGATAAATGTAGAACACAATGGAGGATGATTCCACCAGAGGAATGACCTCATCACTTTATTCACACTTTGGAAAGGATCCTAGGGAACTAGTACACATATCCGGAGATGTGAAGAGGCACTACAGAATGGACAATATTACATCATAATTTTGTAGTAACCGTCTCATTCAAGCATGAGAATCCCAACATTGATTCATCTCTGAAGCTGATAAGGGGAGTGATATTTTTTGATGAACCAGAGGTAGAAATTATAATAGAATATCAACAACAGAACAAACAAACAGTCAAAGAGTTACTCTCATGTTATCATGTCGAAGAGGAAGCACCGAATGAATATGATCCGTGCAATATTCAGATCACTGAGATTGCAGGAGAAAGAGAGGTGGAAGGTTCATCTATGGAGTCATAAGAATTTGCTGCACCTATCAAAGTCAAGAAAGTCAACATTGGGATGAACGAAAATCTTAAAATGGCAAGTATTGGAGACTACTGGGATGAGTAGACCCTAGAAAGTATGACATAGTTACTGCACAGATACAATGACCTGTTTCCAGAAACCTTTACATAGATGAAAGGCATAACAGGTGAGCTAGGTGAGATTAAGATACCCCTAAAACTAGAGGCTAGACTTGTCTAACATAGACCTTACAAGATGAATCTAGTGTATAAGAAGAAAGTGAAAGAAGAAATTGACCGAATGTTGTAAGCTGGCATCATAGAACCAATAGAGGAATCTGAACGGATCAACCCAATGGTAGTCCAGGAAAAGAAGAAAGGAGGGATAAGGATTTGTGTAGATTTGAGAAAACTCAATGATTCTTGCTTATATGATCCTTTCCCTACCCATTTTACATATGAGATCTGGGAGAATGTAGGAGGTCAAGAAGAATATTTATTCAAAGATGGATTCTCAGGTTACCATTAGATCAAAATAGCTCCAGAGGACAGGTATAAGACTACTTTTTCTACAGAATGGGGATCCTACCAATATACAGTCATTCCCTTTGGATTGAAGAATGCACCAACTATATTTTCAAGGGTAGTCATAACTGTTTTTAAGGAATTTATACATCTATTTCTAGAAGTATATCTGGATGACTAGACTGTGTATAGTCTTTTGAAAGACCATGTAGAAGTTTTAATACTAATGTTGGAAAGATGCAGGCAATATCATATATCATTAAACATTAAAAAATTCATTTTTGGTACACCTTTTGGGATATTTTTGGGACATATAGTGTGTAAACACGGCTTATTGGTTGACCTTGCCAAGATTGTTGTTATTGTGAACTTACCACCACCAAAGTCAGTGTGCCAGTTAAGAGCCACACTGGGACATACATGCTACTACAAGAAGTTTATAAAGGGGTATGCGCAGATTACTGCACCAATGGAAAACTTGTTAAATAAGGACACTAGATTTCAGTGGAATGAGGATTGGTAGCAAGGATTGGATACTCTAAATGAAAAAATGGTGACAACCCCTATATTAGTGTTTCCAGATTGGGAAAATACATTTCATGTGCATGTAGATGCTTCGACAATAACACTTGGAGCAATTTCAATGCAGCTAGTAGCAGGGGACTTATACCATCATATAGACTTTGCAAGTAGGAAGTTTTCAGAATATGAGAAGAATTATAACACCACAGAAAGAGAAGGCCTAGCCATGGTATATGCACTTCAAAAATTCAGGCATTATTTATTGGGTAAACATTTTAAAATGTTCATAGATCATTCTTTCCTCAAATATCTAGTCAACAAGCCAGTGTTGGGGGGGAGGATTTGTAGATGGTTGTTATTACTCCAAGAATTTGATTTTGAAGTAATAGTCAAACCAGGGAAGCTGAATGCAGGACCTGATCACTTGTCAAGGGTAACCAATGGAGAAGAACCTACTAACTTGGAAGACAAATTCCCTGATGCACAATTATTTTTAGTACATGTAGCTGATGAATACTTCGTTTATGTCATTTAATTATTAAGTATAGGAGTTGTGACACAAGAGTTTAGTACTACGCATAAGAAAAATTTGGTAGTCAGAGCTGCAGACTATTAACTCATTGCATGTCATTTATACAAGTTGGGCACATACAACATTTTGAGAAGGTGTGTATTGGAACATGAACGACCCAACGTTTTAGTAGAAGCTCATGAAGGTATAGCTGGAGGACACTATGCAGGAAAATATACCACACAAAAGGTATTATGCACATGTTTATGGTGGCTAACAATTGATAAATATTCCAAGGAATATTTCCAGAACTGTGATGTATGTTAGAGGGTTGGAAAACCCAACATGAGGGATGAGATGCCCCTAAGATGACAAGTAACTCTACAGGTATTTGAAAGATGGGAAATAGATTTTGTTGGACCTATTAACCCACCAACAAGAAGGCTAGGAGATAGATATATCATTACTGCAACTGAATACTTAAACAAATAGGCATAAGCATCACCAGTAAAAGATTGTAGCGCAGAGACAACAACACATTTCTTATTTGAGCAGGTGATCATCAGATTTGGATGTCCCAGGATTTTCATGAGTGACCAAGGCACCCATTTTATTAACAATACCATCAAGGCTATGAATGAGGAGTTTTAAGTCTATCACCAGAAGAGTACACCATATCATCCTCAGGAAAATGGGATAGTAGAAGCTTTCAACAAGATTTTGGAAAATTCTTTGACTAATATCTGCAATGTTAATAGGGATGTTTGGGATTTGAAAATACCAGCATTACTATGGGCATATGGGACCTCATGCAAGAAGTTTATAGGAAAAACACCATTCAGATTGGTGTATGGATAGGAAGCAATGGTGCCATTAGAATTTCTAGTACCCAGTCTGCACGTAGCAACAATTGCCAATATGTCAGAAAGAGGCACAATAGATAAGAGGTTAAGTCAACTGATGGAAATGGAAGAAGACATTATTCTGGCAGGATTTCACCAAGTGGTTTAGAAAGAAAGGGACAAGGCTTGACATGACAGACACATAAAAAACATATATATTTAAGGAGGGAGACCTAGTTCTTCTCTATGACAACAATTTTTTGCAACACTCTGGTAAGTTCAGAATGCATTGGCTAGGGCAATATGAAGTAAAGACTGTCACATATGGAGGATCTGTGAAGCTAAAGGACTTGGGAGGAACATAATTGAAAGGAATGGTGAATGGTAGTTGACTGAAAAAGTACAGGGACAGTCGACCTACTAACTCTTAGTAATTACAATGCAATAATAAAGTAATGTATATAGTGTACTATAATAGATACTAGGAAATACAACTGATAAAAATAAATAAAAAGTAGAAAAAAAGAAAAAGAAATATAAAAATAGAAAAAGAAGAAAAATACAAAAAGAGGTAGAGGTTGGTTGAACAACAAGAAAGTGGAAAAAAGGTCGCGCACAACAACTACTACGACAACATAGAAATACATCGCACATGAAAAATTGGACTCGGGGCAAATGCAAGGAAAAAGTGAAAAATAATTATGACTGTGTCTATAAAATGCGGAAAGCACGGGTTAGCTCGACACTTAGTGATTCTTGAGTACCGAGTGAGATAGAAGTGTGTTCCCTAGGTGTAATTGTGTGAAGAAGAGAGAAAGTGTTCAAATCAGATACACCATGACACCATCAAAGTTTAGCGCTCTAGGGAAGTACGTACGGGTTACTCGACAGAGCCAAAGGAGGAGGGAAAGGATGGTGGATCCCGAGAATGTCCTTGAGCTCAAAGATGTCACCACTTTTGAGACAGAGTCACTTATCCTGATGAGGGTTAAGGAGGAAACGTCGACAAAAACACAAGGGGAAGTAGGGAAGAGTTTCGAGACTTGAAATGGTATTACAAACCCTAATCCAAAAACACCGGCTAAACCTGACAAAATGAAGGGTCAAAAACAGGGTTGCGATGAAGAGGAGGTGTTTCTTGAAGACATCACCAACCTGCCGAAATCTGAGGGGGAAGAATATGACACATAAACAATATAAGCATGCCAATCTCCTGTCGAGCAGAAAATAAATGCGCAGGACGCCACAAAAATTACACTTCCCTACCTCCCAGACACAATGGTGACTGTGGAGACATGCTCAGGAAAGTGCCTCAACTAAGGTACTCGGACCACAATGTGCACGATGTAACAAAATTCCCAGATTCAGCTGAGGAATCCTACTTGGCAAACACATGGGAAATTGGACCCCTAGGAAAACCAATCATGGAGCCCGCGTAGTGGATAACAAGGCTCTATAACTTCAGGATCATGAACCTCTTGGACATACCACATTTCGGATGTGGTAAAAATGTTGGGGTTTGCGTAAAACAATTGCTATCCTAGGTACATGGAAAAATTATTTGGATGGATAGGCTAGTACAACTCGATTTGGCGTTGATCTCCAAAATTATGGGATTACCCAAAGTGGGCACACAACCATAGGAATACTTGGAAAACAAATCACGTGAGGAGGAGATCGTCGAGCTAGTCAAGGCACAATTTGGTACCGACAAAGGGAATAGGGGTATTGTTCTTATAGATATCAATGATGCTGTGACAAGGTTTTCCAGCAATTTCATGGCTTACAAGTTGTTGAGTAACTGAAAAAGAGAAGAGGCTCTAGCGGGAGTCATCATAATCACCGTGCAATGTGCAAAGGGAGTAATGTTTAGTTGGGCACCTTACCTCCTGAACCAATTCTTTATCCATTGAAGAGATGCGCAGGATAATGGAACAAAGTTCCATTATTCTTTGTTAATTATCCTCATAGCTTTGGTAGGATGTTAGGAGCCAAAATTTTCCTCTTTTTTGGATAGAAGTGGGAAGTGCTACGCAACCAAGTATGAATCCCTCTGGCAGGCCAAGGACAACAAAAATTGGTAGGAGAATAGCACGATGTTTGCTATGCTTCTGGAAGAGATACAATAATGCACAACCAATGTGTGGTGCATTCCTCTGAAAGTGGTCCATGAATCAGAAGGGATAGTTAGGTTTAAGGAATCCAGGCACCATATGTGGATCCATGCTGCAAGAGATCCAAAGAAGGAATGGTTGGAGATGCGATATTGTGTCACAAGGGAAGAGATTGATTGGATAGTCAAAGAATGGTCTGCGCAGTGGAAGATGCTAGTAGAAAAACCAAAAACAAGGCCAACAACAACGAAATCAACCAAACCTAAGGGGAAAGTCGAAGGAGGTCCTTCAACAAAGACAAATAGACCAGCTGCTAACACTAGGAAGGATGTGACGCTCACTCGGGTGTCGGGAAGCAACACAGTTCCAAAGAGGCCAAGGAGGAAAACAACGGTGCCCAGGGTAGACATTCAGAAGGGTTCCAAGAAGAGAGATACATCTCAAGTCGATGAGGAGGGGGCACATGCGATGATGAGTGGGGCGCAACCCTAGCAAGAAAAAAGAACCACAGTGCAAATGGAGGAGATGTGCAAAAAGAGAAAGTAAACCAAGGAGGACCCAATCATCACCTTGACAAAAGATAATGTTGATTTCATGAAAAACAAGGTCCAGGATAGGGGGGAAGAGGTGGTCTATGCTGCATAAGCATAGAGAGAAGAGATCATGGCCAAACTCATAGAATTCCATGAAAATCTACAATAATTACAAATTCATGCAATACCACAGGCCACAACACAACAACATGAAAAGACACAACGACCCCCTACGCAGAAAGAAAGAGATGAGACAATTTAGATAGTAGTGTAGGGAAGGGATACATTCACGGTCACACAACATATGATCAAAATTTATCAAGAGACCACACAGAAACCCATGGGGGACATTGACCACTTTGAGGTAGTCATAGCGTAGATACCCACAAAAGAACTATACAGACTCCATGCTAGGATAATGTAGGAAGTAAAATCCAGAGCCTGTGCGGATGCCACCAACTTGAAGGTTGGTAGGGGGGTCATAGAGATGTTGCAAATAACCTACGACCAGTTGACCTCAGAGAAGGGGGACAAAAAATAATGTGTTGACAAGCTAGAGTAGGGGATAACAGTGGTATACAACCGCATTCCAGATAGCGCACAAGCACCAGATAGGAGCGCAGATGAAAATATAAAGATCATCGCACAAACAATTGAGGGGTATAAGTAGGAGATATAGGATTTGAAATAAAAACTAAATCCTACAGCTCCTCTCGAGGTTCGAGAGAAATGAAAACATCAAACAACATTATAGATAGATGAAATGGCAAGGGAAGCCAAGGAAGTCGCAGAACTATTTGACATAAATGTGAAAATTTAGACCACTTTGGAAGAGGATGAAAATGTCCAACAGTTGGACCAACAAGAAGAGAAAATCAATGCTGCCATGCAGGAATTGAAGCAATGAAAAAAAAACATGAGCATTACCAAGCACTTGAAGAGCATGTAGGAGATGAATACCCTACAGATAGTGTTAAAGACAATGCAGATCAATAAGCAAGAAAGACAGGCCTAGTTGGAGCCCCTCTAGGAACAAGAAGCACAGATAATTGTGGAGTTGGATGAAGAGAAGACAAGGATGGCACAAGTGCATTCATAGAGCACAACGTTGCTACAAGAACATATAACAATGCAGATGTTCAAGGCTCTAACATAGAAAGATGCGTAGGTGAAAGAAAAAGGGAAGGAACTAGCAGAGAATTTCCACAACTTGGAGAAGGCTATAGAGGGACCGTGCACCACCTGAGTGGCTCAGGATGAGCCACATGTCAGTGTTGGGGGCTTGTTGGCATAGGCCTATTTTGAGAAGAAGGATTTGTTTTTGGCGTAGACCTAATTTTGAAGAAAAGATCTATTTTTGGAGCATGCGCCTTAGGAGGTAGGAAAGCATCATGCATAAAAGGAAGGAAAATCAACATACAATGGGAAAAGAAACATGGCGTGCATACATAAAATCCTAACTATGATAGGGTTAGGGTTTTTGACAAATATTGTAACGGATATAAGCCAGTAGAGTAGTATCAATAAACACCTAGGAGGTCTAGGTTAAGGATAGGTTGGTTCAAAAGCTATTGATTGTAGTGAGTTTTTTTTATGGTGATTGTGGTAGAATGGAATAAGATAGTCTTTGAGGGTTAGGTCACAGGATGAGGATCCTGGTGTGATCTAGTCAACATCCCAGAGGGTACTTACCCTTATTTTTTATTGTAATTCTAAATATGTAATGCGTGCAACGCAGATTTTGCAGCAGAATAAATAAAATATCGGAGAAGCCATATCTTTGTGGACATATCCCCAGGAGGGGTGAACCACAGTAAAATATTGTGTCCTATGTGATTGTTACTGAATTATTTTACTATTCTGTTAATCATTAGCTCAAGAATGAATGGGTTATAACAAGATGCATGCATAGGTTTAAAGATGAATGAATCATAGAAGTAGATGAATGATTAATGATGATGATGTACGAGGAAAAGAATATAAACAAAATCCCCACTCATTCCTAGATTAAAAACACATGAGTATTGCAGTCCCCCATAAATCTATCTTGGGTGAGACTACGCTGTGCACTCTGTGCGTAGTGTTGCCTTCTGGTTTACCAGGAGGGCCAATAGTTTTGAGGGTTTTTTTGGAAACCTATTTGAGATCATAACTTGGGTCATCCCAAGTAACTAATAGCTATACAGATAGTACATAATGAAATAAAATGAAGTGAAGAGATAGTTGCATAAATTTTTGGAGTAAGGAGGAATTTGACCATGTACCTGACTTTGTGGGTCACCTATGATCATAGTGATCAAGAAGGATATGAATTGGAGAATCTGTATCGACTAAAAATCTTTGAATAAGATCACACTCAAGAATCAATACTCTACCTATGATCTATGACTTGCTAGATCAACTATAGCATGCCAAGTACTTCACCAAGTTGAATCTCAAAATGGGATACCACCATGTACGAGTAAAAAAACAAGACAACTAGAAGATCATATTAAATACGAGGAAAGGCTTATATGAATAGTTGGTACTGCCTTTTGGTTCATATAATGCACCAAATACATTTGTGTTTTTGATGGATAATGTATTGTGTCCCTTTCTAGATTCATTTATAATAGTGTAGCTCCATGATATATTCATTTTTATCTCTACCTATGAAGATAATATATTACATCTCATGAAAGTGTTAGAGAAGTTGGAAAATCATCCACTGCTAACAAACCTTCAAAAATGTGAATTTGTCAAGTAGTCCTTGGTGTACCTAGGGTATGTGATTGGTGGAGGGGAACTCAAGATTGATCCTTTGAATATGGAGACCATCATCAAGTGAGAAACTCTTACCAATGTCACTAAAGTTAGGATCTTTGTCAGGGTAGCACACTACCTTTGCAAGTTTATAGCATCCTTTTCGACTAAAGATACACCACTCCATTCCATAATAATGAGCAACACTAATTTCTAATGGGTAAAGAATCAAAATGAGAATTTTTAAGAGTTGAAATGAAATATTATTCAAACACCAATTATTACATTTCCCAATTTTCAAAACCCCTCCAAATTGGAGATGGATGCAAGTGGATATGTTGTGGGAGTAGTCATGATGTAAGGAGGTAAGCAGTTGTGCCATCAATTTGAAATGTACACGGTGGAGCCTTGAAATATCATACATATGATAATAACTCTATGCTCTAATTCACATTGTTACAAAATGGAAACACTATCTGTTGGGAAAGGAAACCATCATCCAAACTGATCACCAACTACTGTAATATTTGTAGGCCCATAATAACCTTCAAAAAACCAAACACTATAAGTGGATGGGAGTTTTCCAACAGTTTCATCTTATCATCAAATATAAGAATACTTGTACATACAAGTTGGCAGATAAGCTTGCAAGGCCATCCACACCCAAAATCATAGCTTTCAGTACTATTGTGCATGTGGAGCCTTCAACCCATGATGTGTACAAATTTGAATACATAGAAGATGAGGAATTTGATGTATTTAAATATCTACAAGGCCTAGTTGGTGTAGAAAAGGGTGATAGCAAGGCTTAATACCATCTTGAGGATGGGTTTCTCTACAAGACGGATAAGATTTATGTTCCTAAAGGAGAAATATTACAAATTATTAGAGAGACTCACACCACCAAAGTTGCAAGGCATTTTGGTGTTGGGAAAATAATGGATAACTTATAGAGCTATGCATATTAACCCACAATGAAAAAATATGTAGCTTGTTTTGTCAAAGGATGCATACTTTATTGCACCAACAAAATTGGTAATAAGAAGCAATGCTTATACTATAGCTTACCTTACCTACTAGATCATGAGAGAGTATCTCCATGGATTTCTCATTCTCACTCGTAAAAATACCATAAAGGGAAAATATGAAGCAATAATGTTCTTTGAAAAGGTCGAGGTACACTTTGGGATACCAAGGAGCATCATATGAGATAGATATACCATATTTATCAGTTCCTTTTGGACTACAATTTGGGAGACTATAGACACCAAGTTAAATATATCTACAAATTTCCATACACACATCAATAGGAAGACAAAAGTAGTAATAGTGTAACGTTCCCCAACTTAACTGAGGAATATTATTGCGTGGAATACACATAAAAATCGATATATATATATTTTTAATTTCTAATTCATTTTTGGACGGATTGATGCCCATAATTAAATGCATATACAACATTCTAAATGCACATGAATATAGCTAATAAATCATCTATAACAACACATAAAACCATTCTCATTCAGATAGTAAAATGCACAACCATAAAACTCATAAGAAAACATAGATAATAGATAAACACTTATCTTTAAAAGAAAGTTTGTGCAACTAGCTACTTGGAAAGGACATTCCACCCAACCATAGACTTGTTGTTTCATATCTCAACAACAAGTCACCCCCGAGATGGGGCTAGGAATCCACAAAATAAGGGTGCCTCACACTATCCCCTCATAGCTTAATATCCCACAACCCACTAGTATTATCCTGAAACTATCTCGAAATTCCTCCAAATCTCTTCCTCTTTACTTTCCCAACCCAAGGAATGTACCTCATCACTACTCTAAGTCCATCGGGCATCCCATTCGTTTATCAGGGTCTCTCTGGCACAAGTAATCAAGAATCTCTTTGCTGGGAGATCTAGGGAACTCACTGCCAGGAAAAATACTAGGAAAACAACAACAACACTTGTTGTTACTATGAAACTCACCCATGATCTCACTCTTCAGGCCTCATAACCCGGTTCTTCATTTTCCATCTCCAAAACGCTCCAACATGCTCCATAATTTTCCCATCCTCCCTACTCTAACTCTGGTGCTCATTTTCCTTTTTTCCTACTTGTTGTTCATGAAAATCTGAATTTGTAAAGCTGCCTATTCTCTCCCATACAAATTTCATCTATTTTCCCAAGATAGTTGACTTTAGACTCCGCCCAATGCCGATTTTACTGCATCCCCATGCTTCCAATAACTATGGAAGTGACTTCTACACCCACCCCCTGAAAGGTATTCAATGATTGGTCTCTCATACACTCAAACAAAAAATAAATGTTTTCCCCAAATGATAATAATATTTAGAAATATGGGCTTGGCTTAATACCCATAAACCATTTCCCCCTTGGGCCCCTCTTAGAAACTCCCAAGAATCCCCTCTCAATTTTGTATTAATCAACCCCCATCTTTGTCCATATTCCCAACAATTAGCATCACATTATTTTTATTAAAATAAAAAAATACATTTTGCATATTTCATCATTTAACCATAGCCAAATTCATTTCTACATTATGCATTAATTAAATTGGGGATTATAGTGGGGATGTTACATTCCCCCTCCCCTACAATTGTGCATCGTCCTCAATGCACATCACCATGCCAAAATACATATACAAATTTACATCATAATATTTGGAAAATAATGTTCTGAAATCTATTTATTCTCCAATAACAGTTCCAACCAAAATCTCTCGTTCTTCTCTACTTTTTTAAACAAGGAATGTGCCCCCTTCACTGCCCTCAATCCATAGGGATGAACCATTCTTTTATCAGGGCTATCAACGCAGGTGACCAAGAATTATAAGACATGGTTCCAGAACCTAGCTTCCCAAAAATGGAGTCTTTCATTTTTAACTTCCATCTTCTTCAAAATTGACAAAAAATTGCAGGTGTTCCTCCTGCATAGTTTATTCATGCTCCCATGTTGCATATTTAGGATCGTAACAGGTCCACTAAACCTTTACTATCCCTATGAATGTGTTCCTAAGCACTTTGACTTTTCAATCCATGATGTGCACTAGTTCCACCCAAAAATCTTCTTCGTTTTCCACCTGGATCACAATCCAATCAATTATGTGGTTAGAGTCAGAAACATATTTATTTAATAATTATACATGAAAAACATTGTGCACCTTCATGGATTCAAACAGTGATATCATGTATCCAACCTGACCTATCTTTTCTAATATTTCGAATGGCCCACAATATATTGCTACCAATTTTGGGAAACAACCCAATCTTACCAAACTTATTTTCGCTTTTACTTTTAGTAAAACATGTTTTCCCACTTTAAAATCTCTAAAAACTCTGTTTTTGTTTGCAAAAAATTTGTTCCTGTCTTGGGTGGCCTTTAAATTCTGCATGATCTTTGCCATCTACTCTTCCATTTCCCTTAACAAATCTGGCCCAATGATTGCTTTGTCTGCTGGGTTATCCCAACTCATTGGTGTGTTACACTTCCTTCCATACAATGCTTCAAATGAGATCATTTTTTATGAGGCTTGATACCCCATTATTTTAAGAAAACTCTACTAAGTGGATGTAGTCTTCCCACTTTCATGGCTATTCCATCACATGCATTCTAAGCATGTCTTCAATTATGCTGTTATTCCTCTTTGTTTGTTCATCTGACTCTGGGTGATACGTTGTACTGAGATTTAAATTTGTTCCAAAGCCTTTGCACAAACCTTTCCAAAAAAATGAGGTGAATTTGGATCTCTATCTGAAACTATTGCCTTAGGTACTCCATGTATCCTGACAACTTCTTTCATGCAAATCTCTGCAATGTTTGTTGCCTTGTGTGTAGTCTTCACATGAAGAAAATGTGCAACCTTTTTTAATTTATCAACCACCACCACGATGGAATCATGTTGCTTCATTGTTTTGGGCAAGTTTGTAATGAAATCAATTATAACCACTTCCCATTTCCACTCAAGAATGGTCAATGGATGTAGCTTCCCTGCTAGATGTCTATGCTCTGTTTTCACTTTTTGGCATTCTAGGCACCTAGCTATGTAATTAGCCACTTCTTTCTTCATTCTTAGCCAAAAGTTCCGGATTCTTACAACTGCAATTTCCTTCTGATATCCTGAGTGCCCAACATATAACACATTGTGCATTTCCATTAAAACTATATTTTTCATCTCTCCTGAATTTGACACATACATTTTTCCTTTATACATGAGGATTCCATCTTCTTTCAACTCATAATAATTAAATTTATGTTGTAAATTTCCTTGTTGTAATGTCTGTTTTATTTTTACATATTTCCGGTTTGAATTTCCATCCTCTAAAATTTTGTCTTTTAAATTTGTGTTGAACATGCTGGTGGATGAAATATGTTTTTCATGAGCTTTTTTTCCGAGTGCATCAACCACCTGATTTTCCTTGCCTTTGATATGCTTAATTTAAAATTCATACTCACTCATAAATTCCATCCATCTAGTTTGTCTAACATTTAATGTCGATTGTCCAAATAAATGCTTCAGACCATAGTGGTTTGTTCTTAATTCAAATCTTCAACCCATGAGGAGACTTCTCCACATTTTTAGTGCATGAACAATGGATGCTAATTCCAATTCATGTGTAACATAATTCCTTTCATGCTCTTTTAACTTCCAGGACCCATAGAATACCACATGATATTTTTGATGGAGGAATCTGTTGATTAATCGGGTTGGTTTTCATTGATGTCAAATCTTGAAGAAAGTCCGATAGAAAAACCCAAGTTTGTTTGATGGACAATGGTATGAGTTTTGATATATTTCCAAGAAAGACTATTCTAGATGGATAGTACATGCCATTCCATTTCCCGTGGTATGTGGAATGTCACATAACTCCTCACGGTTAGAGAGTTATGGCCATGTCAAGTTGGAGAACCCTCACGAGTCATCTAGAAGACCCAAAAGGTCAAAGCAGTCAAAGTGGTTGCATAGAAGAATTTATTTAAATGCTAAAGTGAAGTGATGAGTGTACTATAAGTCAAAGTGGATACAAAAGAAATTTTTTAAATAATAAAGTTAATGGAGAAATTACTAAGTGGACAAGTGGTTAGAAGTGGGTTAGCCCTAAAAAAAGGAAAGTCAGTTAAGATGGTTAAAAGATAATTTAAATAATAAAGTGAAGTGATAAGTGTACTATAAGTCAAAGTGGATACAAAATAAATTATTTAAATAATAAAGTTAATGGAGAAATCACTAATTGGACAAGTGGTTAGAAGTGGGTTAACCCTAAAAAAAAAAAAGGTGGGTTAAGATGGTTAAAAGGTAACCCCTTGAGGAAGCTACATGAAAGTATAAATAAGAGGCAAGACTCTCTCATTTGAAAACATACTTGATCATATTGAATATATACAAGTGACTGAGGTAACCAAAGGATATCTAAGTTGAAATTCAGAGGGAAGGTGAAATAAAGAAGAACAAAATTCAGAGGGAAGGTGTAGTAAAGAAGGCTGAAATTCAAGGGAGGATAAATTCTTTTCATGATGCTTTCTTAGGTATGTTATTTACAGGTCATCTCACCATTTTCATAATAATTTTTTTTCTAGAATGATTCAGACCGTGAAATTGGGAGGCCATTAAGGAAACATATCCAAGTAGTTGTGATACAAATTTTAGCTTGTGGGTCGTTGTATTTTTGGAGTTACACTCCATGGGAAATAGGGTTTGTGGCTAGTCCTGAAACTAGTCTAAAACATCTTTTTTCGGGTAAAAATGTCACAACTTATTCACAATAGATCCAAATTCAGTAAGACCAAATGTATTAGTTAGAGTACATTCTGTAGTATTATGTGTACCATTTTCAGATCCATACAACAAATATCTGTGCAGGGCACACTCTACAAGTTCTCTCTCTAGAATAAGCCAAAATTTAACAAGGTATGTGATCATATACACCAGGTCTATTACAGAGATACAAATCAGATTTGGATGATGAAATTGATGAGGATTTTGGTTGAGGTACATGTTAGGTACATGGTTGAGACAAGTAGTTGATGAGTTGGCGCATACATGAGGTGTATAGTTGATGATGTTGGTACATCTTGACGAGTCATAGTTTATGTGTATTTGATGCATTATTGGTACATATTTGGTGCATGTTTGATGCACTCGTTGATGGTACATGTTGAGGTATAGGTTGGTGCATGGTTGATGCACTTGTTTATGGTACAGTTTGATTACAGGTTGTTTGGAAAGGTTATTGTGACAGATTATTTTTATAGGTTTGATGCATGGTTGATGCATTTGTTTATGGTACAAGTTGAGGTACAAGTTGATGTATGGTACATGTTGGCACATGTTATCGATACATGTTGTTACAGGTTGATTGGTACAGGTTTACAACATTATATCTCACAGTGATAGTGTGATAGTGGTTCAATCATTCTACTTCTATGTCGGGGAGGTTGGACGAGGCAAGGATAGGTGGTTGTAGCCACCTTTTGGTTGTAGATGGAGAACATAGAGGGTTGTATCCTCCTTCTGGTTGTAGCCAGAGAATTGGGGAGTTGGAGCTTCCCTCAGGTTGTAGCCTGAGAAACTAGGGGGTTGTAGCCTCCTTTTGCTTGTAGTCAGAGAATTGGGGAGTTGGAGCTTCCTTCAGGTTGTATCTCGAGAAACTAGGGGGTTGGAGCCTCCTTCCAGTTGCAGCTGGAAAACAAAGGAAGTTGGTGCTTCCAATGAATGTAATTCTTAAAGAAATATAAGAAAAAACATTCTGTGGTTTTCTCCCGCTTTGGATTTCCACGTAAAAACACTGGTGTACTGTGTATGTGTATGATTGCTCATTTGTTCATTGTTTATTTACTCTGCAACTATTGGATGATAATGCTACATTGATATAACACTTGCATTTTGTGGTTAAAAATGATTATTGCTCTATTATTGATTCACCCCCCCTCTCAGTAATCCAACAATTGGTATCAGAGCCGGTTCCTTCAAGAATTAGTTTAACCACTGAAAGGTAGATCATGGAGAGAAACAACATGTATAAACACGGAATACCACAGTTTGATGGACATAAGTATGCATTTTGGAGCAGAAGGATGAAAACATATATACAGGCACAGGGATTTGAAATTTGACAATCTATAATAGATGGATACAAATAACCAACAATTCCACCAACAAGTGAAAGATCAATAAAACTTAGTCAGAATAATTCCAAAGCCACAAATGCACTTCTAAATGGTCTTGGTGAATCGGTGTACACCAAAGTTATGCATTTTAAATCCGCTAAAGAGATTTGGGACAAACTTCAAAATATTTATGAAGGAGATTCAAAAGTCAAAGCAACAAATATTCAAACTTACAGAGGTCAGTTCAAACAACTAAAGATGAAGGAAGATGAGATTATTGCAGCTTACTTCTTACAAGTCGATGAAACAGTAAATTAAATCATAGGATTGAGAGAAGAAATTAAAGAATCTGTAATTGTTCAGAAGGTACTAATATTTCTTCCTATGAGATTTGATCCTAAGATACCAACACTAGAAGAAATAGTAGATCTAGACTCAATAAGCATGGGTGAACTACATGGAATCTTCACAGCATATGAAATGAGAACTGAACAGGAAAATCTAGATATAAAATAAGCATCTTTCAAAGCATCCAAAAGCTCAAAGAAAAATGGAAAGCAAAAAGAAAAAGATCATAGCAACATTAGTGACATCTCGAAAGATGATGAAGAAATGACCAATTTTGTCAAGAGATTGAACAAGGGAACCAATGACAGATATAAAGGTAAGCTTCCATTGATTTGTTTTAACTGTGATGGTATTGGTAATTTTTCTAAAAAATGTCCTCATAAGAAAAATAAAGGGAATGATGAAGATTAATCAAATAAAAAACAAACATATAAAGAAAAACGAATCACAAAGAAAGTTTTCAAGAAAATCTTATGCACCAAAGAAGACATCTCCTCATCAGATGAAGATGAAGTCAGTGACATTGATACATAAAGAGTTCTATTCATGGTATTATAAGACTCTGATAAACAAGACACCAAAGAAGAATATGAAGAGGGATAAGTTGACTACCGATAAGAATTGTTGACTGCCATAGAAGTTATAAGAAGAGAAAAGACGAAAAACAAGAAGCTACAAGCAGAACTAGATAAGAAGGAAGACACTCAAGAACTACAACAGATCATCACAGAATTGAAGGTTCAAATAGAATAATATAAAATAATTGAAGAAGCACTCAAAGGATAGTTAGAAGAAAGAGACACGATCATTGGAAATTTGGAAGCAAAGATTGTCACATTGAGAAAGGATATTCAAAAGAAAAATATGCAGAACAACTCAAAAGTTTTGGATGGCATTATCAATAGTCAAAGGCCTAATCATGACAAGTCTAGACTTGGATACAATAAAAAATAAAAGGTATCAAGCTCCAAATCAACAAAAAAAGAAACATATCGAAAAAGTTATGCAGAAACAATCAAAGGGGATAGGAAGATTACAAGGACACTCCTCCACCGAGAAGATTCAAATCTCATAATCAATGACCAACATAAACAAATAGGCTTCATGAAGAAGAAGGATTCATAATAGTAACTCCTTTTAGAATATCTTCAACTCCCAAGTATCAAACTATCTTTTTGGGTTTATGTTATGCATGCAATAATTTTGGACATAAAGTTGTAAATTGAAGGGCTAATAACAGGAACATAAATGGTTATCCATGAAGGCCTAGTGAAACATAGAGAAGAAGCTACAACATGTTTGAATCATTGAGCATTGAAGTGGAATGATACACGTGCAATAAATTTGGACACATGGCCAAATATTGTAGAATGACAATCCCTCTTAGAGAACCACAACATAACAACAACAGTTACATACATGAGTCTTAGAAGAGAACATGGATAAGAAAACATAATCAATATAGCAATGAAGAATGCACACTCGCTCTACAAGATAAGAAAAAGAAGCTTCGTTGGTATGTTGACAATGGCTGTTTAAAACACAAAGAACAAGTGAACAAAGACTAGGTCCCAGAGATCGTTGTTGGAGTTACTTCACACACACCTAGGATTTATTTTTCCTAAGTTTTTTCCTTGTTTATTTGTCATTATTTAGTCTCCTATATTTTAGGAAGAATATTCCCATAGGAAGAATATTCTCTTCAGTTTAATCAATTGAGTGGAGTCTATATGCTACATTGGGATTATCACCATGCAACATTGGTATCATCACCAACTAATGCACATAGTCTCTGGGATCATCAACAGACTAGCTAATTACTCATGATTCCCTAATCTCCTCCTCACTTCACTCTGTTTCAATCATTTAACTGAAGACCGATAGACTAATTAACTCAGACTAGGTGGCAGTTCACTCCCGTAACTGCTTGAGAGACTAGACTAGGTGGCAGTTTACTCCCATAACTACTGGTGTGTGTCCAGATCAGTCTAGACCACCACTATGGCACATTAGTTACTCATGTTTCCTATATCTATTGTAAATTATTCACTCTTTGAGTGTGGAATATGGTTAATGATAATTCTTTCATTCTTTTCTCTGCTTATTCTTCTTTCTCCTTTTCTCTATGCAAATGTGTTTATCATTTTTATCTAGATCTATTCTATGCAGGTTCAACACATTTACATGGTATCAGAGCCGACAGATTGCTAAGCAAAAGCTACACCAAATTATTTTTGCAGATACTGAATATTGAAGAACGCAACAAAGATGAATTATTCATCGGAAATATTTCTCATGCCTCATAACTATTTGGAATGGAAGCCAAAAATTCTTATTTTGCTCAAATGCAAAGGCTTGTACCAAATAACTATGGCAATGGAAGTAGAGCCTGATTCTTCCAATGAGAAAAACGATTTTCTTAATAGACAAGATATGACCATAGGATGTATCCTCTGGTTTATTTCTCCTGAAATTATCCATCAAGTATATGATGACTCACAAGAATAAACTCCAAATGAATTATGGATCATATTGGAGGTTGTATTCGGGAATAAAGAAGATTATGAAAATTTCATGAAGGAGGTTGAACAGATAGAGCCAGAATAGAAGCCATCAAAAGATCAAGCCTCTTATTATGAAGAGTCTTTTACAAAAATATTTGCACAAATTTGTGTACTATCAATTGAAGATGATGTATACTCCATTTTAGATTTGTTTTCTAAATTTCATTTGGAAGATATATGGCATGCATCTCAAGGTTCACATGTAGACACTTTCCCATGCGCAATGCATGCATCTCATGAGACAAAAAGGGAGCCGCAAACATCAGACTCAATTATAATATTTTATAAGAAAAATTTTCAGAAAAAAATGGGATATTTGAATTCCTCTCAGGAAAATATCCAATTAAAAAAAAAACATCGTCCGAAGCAGAGTCCGAAAAGTGAAGTTATGATCATTTTAAAATCAACAAAATTTCAACGTTTTTCCAAAAACGACCGCACGGTTTTCAAAGTTTCATCCAAACTTTATTTGGATATTCTTCATTACAAGAAGATAAAGTGGATATGTATGGACATCTCAATGGCACATATACTTCATCAAATCCATGTAAACATCTACATCTTCAACAAAATCTTCGACGAGCACAAACTTGCACAGTTGCGAGGTCTTCTTGGAGTGAAGGACATGGTTTCTTAGCAACTGTTTTTTTGTTTCTTCTCATTTTTTTTATGCATTTTAATTTCAGGGGGTTTTTTCCCATGAGGTTTTCTGTCTTTCCTTGTTTATTTCAGTGTATATTTTGTACTTGGGTACCTAACATGGCCTCGTTTCCGGGACCCATTCTTTATTTTCACCATAGTGATGTTCAGGGGGGGTGTTGGAGTTACTTCACACACACCTAGGATTTATTTTTCCTTGTTTATTTGTCATTATTCAGTCTCCTATATTTTAAGAAGAATATTCCCATAGGGGGAATATTCTCTTTAGTTTTCACTTCAGTTTGATCAATTGAGTGGAGTCTAGATGCTACATTGGGATTATCGCCATGCAAAATTGAGATCATCACCAACTAATGTGCATACTCCTTGGGATCATCACCAGACTAACACATTACTCATGATTCCCTAATCTCCTCCTCACTTCAATTTGTTCTAGTCATTTAATTGAAGACTGATAGACTAGTTAACTCAGACTAGGTGGCAGTTCACTCCCGTAATTGCCTGAGAGACTAGACTAAGTGGCAATTTACTCCCGTAACTACTGGTGTGTGTCCAGATCACTTTATACCACCACTATGGCGCATTAGTTACTCATGTATCCTATATCTATTGTAAATTATTCACTCTTTGAGTGTGGAATACAGTTAATGAGAATTCTTTAATTCTTTTCTCTCCTTCTTCTTCTTTCTCCTTTTCTCTCTGCAAATGTGTGTATCATTGTTTAGCTAGATATATTATGTGCAGGTTAAACACATTTACAATCACAAGATTGGAAATAAAACGAGATGAAGAAAATTCTACAGAGAAAAGGAAAGATGTCAGATACATAAATATTTGGAAAATAACTGAAAAAAAAGGACAGGTAAATAAGGAATAGGTTCAAGAGATTGTACTTTCAGACACTATAATGAAAGATGAATCCACAGACAAAAGGAAAGAAGTCAGAGATCAGAGAGATGATGAATCTACTAATGAAGATGATGATGAATACAGTTCAGAGAAGGAATTGTTTTGAGCCATCCGGATCAGAGAATCCTAGATAATATGAATAATAGACAGGGGGAGTCTATGTGGTAGCTGAGACAGACCAAAGAACCATCCTTCAAGAAGCTTGCATAATTTGAGTAGATAGATTCAATGCATTCAGCTAGCAGAAGTACAATATGATAGATTAATCAATTGTAGTAGTAATTCATGATAGTACAATGACATATGATTCAAAATTATTGACAATTGTGTAGCAAATTCTTGAACAATATGGACAGATATGGACGTGAAATCAACTTTTCTGAATGGGGAACTTGAAGAAAAAGTCTACATTGAACAACTGGTTTCTAGAGCATGGTACTCTAGACTGGATAAATATCTACATCAGACAGGGTTCATAAAAGGAAGTGCATACAACAACCTCTACATCAAGGTAACTCAAGATGGTATTTTATTAATTGAAGTTTATATTGATGATATTATTTTTGGAAGTACTGATGACATGTTAAGCCAAAAATTTGCAAAGGATATGCATAATGAATTTGAAATGTCATTACTTGGAGAACTATCCTTCTTTCTGGGTCTTCAGATATGTCAAAGCAACCAAGAAAATTTTATTTCCCAAACTAAGTATATCAGAGAAATTCTAAAGAGGTTCGGAATAGAAGATTGCAAACCAGTTACCACTCCTATGCAAACCAGTTGTAAGTTGAGCAAAGATGATGATTCGAAGTCTACAAACCAGAGGCAATATAGATAAATTATTGGTAGCTTACTATATGTGACAACATCCAGACCAGATGTAATGCAGAAAGTTGGACATGTGACACGATTTCAAGCAATACCAAAGGAATCACATGTGTTAGCAGTGAAGAATATTTTTAGATATCTCAAAGGAACATAAGAGTTTGAATTATGGTATCCAAAAGGAAAGGATCTATCACTTATTTCCTACACATATGCAGATTGGGCAGGTTGCATTGGTGACCGACGAAGCACTAGTGGATCATCGTTCTACTTGGGTGAGTGTTTAGTATCTTGGCTAAGCAAGAAAAAATCATAAATATCTTTATCTACAACCGAAGCAGAGTATATTGCAACAACATGATGTTGTACTCAAGTTCCATGGATGAAAAAAACTTTGACAGATATATAGGTTGAGTATGATGAGCCCATTCCAATCTATTGTGATAATACAAGCGCCATCAATATCTTAAAGAACCCGGTGATGCACTACAAGACGAAGCACATTCCAATAAAGTATCACTTTCTACGGGAACAGGTTGTAGAGAAGAACAAGTGGAAGACGTCTTTACAAAACCGCTTCCAAGGGAAGCCTTTGAGTATTTTTGCCAGAGACTCAGAGTAATTTCTACTCCAAAATGATTGCTTTTGAATGCTTATCTTATATGTCTTAGATTTAAACGAGGAAGCACCATAAGTGGGATAGTTCAGGTTGGGGGATCAGTTTTAGGAAAAGTTCATTCAGGGGGAGTATTCCCAAGGACAATTCAGTTAGGGGGAGCGGTGCCAGATGGAAATATACCTTTTCCATTGATGACAAAGGGGGAGAGATTTATTAGATGCAAAGGTAAATGCTTGGAGAAAGAGCACATAAGCATGGTTCCAAGGGGAGTGATAGTCATAGGGGGAGCATGAGTGATATGACTTCAGTGTTGCATCAAAGTGTTGCCATCAATGCCAAAGGGGGAGATTTTTGATTAATTGGGTTGGTTGTAATTGATGCCAATCCTTGAAGAAAGTCCAATAGCAAATTTCGATAGTACAAAGGTTTGGGTAATGGAAGAAAGTTTGTTTGATGAATAATAGTATGAGTTTTGATATATTTGTAGGTAAGAATATTCTATATGGATAGTACATGTCATACCATTTTCAGTGGTATGTGGAACGTCACATAACTCCTCATCGTTAGAGAGTTATGGCCATATGAAGTTGGAGAACCCTCATGAGTCATTTAGAAGCCCCAAAAGGTCAAAGTAGTCAAAGTGGTTGCAAAGAAGAATTTATTTAAATAATAAAGTGAAGTGATGAGTGTACTATAATTCAAAGTGGATACAAAATAAATTATTTAAATAATAAATTTAATGGAGAAATTACTAAGTGGACAAGTGGTTAGAAGTGGGTTAGCCCTAAAATAAGGAAAGTGGGTTAATATGGTTAGAAAATAATTTAAATAATAAAGTGAAGTGATGATAACTTGATCTCAAGTCAATATTGGAAAAGATCCTTGCACCTTTCACTTGATAGAAAAGATCATCAATCCTTGGAAAATGATATTTGTTATTTATAGTGACTTTAATCACCTGTATGAAATTAATACACAACCTTAAGGTCCCATCCTTCTACTTTAATAAAAGAACTTGGGCTCCCCAAGGTGACACACTTGGGCGTATATACCCCTTCTTGAAAATCTCTTCAAGATGCATTTGCAACTCTTACAATTCTGGTGTGCCCATTCTATAAGGTGTCTTGGACACTGGGGCAACTCTTGGCACCAAGTCAATAGAGAAATAAATGTCTCTCTTTGGTGGAAATCATAGGGGATTGATACTCTGCTTTATTGTTGTCCAAGGATGCATAAATCCTTGGCATGATTCCTCCCATGTATTCAACTGTTTCATCCTCCTGAATGTTGTGAACAATCCTCATTCTTTTTCCTTTGTGAATGAAGTCCCTATATAAATTATTTCCCTCACATCCCCTGTTAATATTTTTTTATGCTCGTTTAACCATAGACAATGTCACATCATTGCCACCCAACCATAGGCATTCACATATGCCACCCCTATCACAATAACCTTTTCTTAGATATAATGATTATGACAAGTCCAAACTAGAACCAACATATAAACCCTAACCAGAAACACCACTGCTTCAACAACAACACAATACCAAGAGACCGTACCTCTACTAAAGGAAGCATATCTTTACCAAGAGAAGAACACATGAGAGATACCAAAGAGAAGGAGAGTACTCCATGACAATTGTTGCACTACTCTCTCCAGACTTGTGCCTCCTTCTTCTGCAATTGCAACTCCTTAGATTTGCGCACTAGCTGAGTGAGTGAGTGAGAGTGCCCAAATGAGCTAAGGCACCTCCTTATTTATACTAATATGTCCAAGTGAATTTTCCAAGTGGGGCCGACTTCTCTTTCTGGAGCCTTTGAATACTTTATTGTTATTCTCCTTGGGCCAACTTCTCTTCTAGGGTTTTCACACATCTGTTTAATGGTTCTCTTACTTTCAGAATATTCTATTTTAAGAACAAAGGTTACACTTGGAGGTTAATACCTCTCGCAAATACCAAAACATCAACACTCCCTCTTAGATAGGGAGGTATTAACTAAGATGTTCTTCATGTAATGGTCTTAAACACATCCATCCATATCACATGGCACGGGGAAGACTCACATGGTCTTGCAGACTAGTCTACATGTAGTATCACCATGGCCACACAAGCTATCTCATGATTAAACATATCATGTCACAAGTAGCATGGCCACATAGGCCATCTCATGATCAAACAATTCGTGCAACAAGTATCACCATCATAGACAAAGAGGCTCTGTCAAAGTAACACATATAGACTATCTGATGGTCATGCCACAATCATGCATCTGGAGTCTCATCATCCTTCCCAGATTATGTCATCACAAGGCTTCAACTAGTTCATACAGAACTAGGAAACTCTTTAGCTCACACATAATCTAGCATCTAGTTCATACAGAACTAGTAACCTCGCCAGCTCACACCAAATCTGGCATCTAGTTCATACAAAACTAGTAACCTCACAAGCTCACATAGAATCTGGCATCTAGTTCATACATAACTAGTAAACTCGCTAACTCACACATAATTTGGCATCTAGTTCATATAGAACTAGTAACCTCTAATTGGCACACCAGGAAACTGGTCCACAGTGACCAGACATTTAATCACAAGGATTAGGTGATGTAGTGCTCACACACTACCCATATAGCCCAAGGATAGGAAACACCTCCAACCACACATGTTGTCCCTCCATCTTGAAAAGCTGGGAAACTTGCAAGCCCTGAAGGCTCGACATCTATTGACCTTATGTGAGGTCATGATGACTGATGCCACAGTCAGTAATGTGACTATAAATGACCACCCACTGCTAACACACTCTGCAAGATACTTCCCCAAGAATCACATATGTGACTCATCACTCCCTCTTATCAGGGACGTCCTTCTGGACCATGCCAAGCTTGTCCCTAAAGTAGACAAACTTCACCATTGACAGAGGCTTGGTCAACACATATGCTATTTTCTCATCTGTAGTGACATATTGTAGCTTCACTGCTCCCTTATGCACAATATCTATGATATAATGGTACATTATCTCTATATTCTTGGACTTGTCATGAAACACTGAGTTCTTTGACAACTTCACACAATTTTGGTTGTCACACCAGATACAAGTCACCTCTAAATCGAGATAAAAGCAATCATGCAAGTAGCTTCCAAAGCCACACTGCTTCACTTCTAGCTGAATACGCTGATATATACTCTGTCTCAACCTTACTAAGTGCCACACTAGTCTACTTCCTGCTAAACCATGAGATCATAGCTAATCCCAAACTGAAGCAACATATAGATGTACTCTTCTGGTCTACGACACTACCGACCCAATCTGAATCAATATAGCCTTACAAGCTTATCTTATGATCTGAAACATATTGGAGTCCATAATAAACTGTACCTTTTAGGTACCTCCACATATTCTTTTCCATAACCAAGTGAACACATCTGGGTTCAACCATATACTAACTCAAAGTGTTCACCGCAAAACATATATCTGGTCTAGTGTTCAATAATACATCAACGAACCAATTAGCTGCCTATACATGGTGACATCCACTGTCTCTGAAGATGTATCACTCAATAAATTCATATTCATCACCATCAGTGCAGGCATGGATTTACAATCCATCATTCTGAATCTCTTCAGAATCTCTACAACATATTTTCCTTGGTTAAGGAAAATTTCACTCGGTCTCTACCATACCTCTATACCTAATAAATAATGCATCATACCCAGATCTTTCATCTCAAATTATATAGCAATCATCCTCTTACTTTTAGTGATGAGCTTCTCATCGCCTGTTAGAAATACGTCATCCACTATCAAAGGGAAACCAATCCCACACTCATCAAAATAACTATCTGGCATATCCTGCCATGGGTGCCTGCTTAATCCCGTACAAAGGCTTCTTCAATTTGTAGACATGAGACTCCTTCACATGTATCTTGTGGTTTCTCTATATACACTTCTTCTAACTACTGGAGAAAGTGTCTCATCATAATCTTCTCCCTCTTACTGGGAGAATCCTCTGGCCACAAGAAAAGATTTTTACATCTCTACACTGCCATCAACAACATGTTTGATCTTGTAGATCAATTTGGAAGTCACCAATGAATTCCCTTCTGGTCTCAAGGAAAAATCCATATCCTAGTCCTTCTGACTGGCTTCCTCCTCTGTCACTGAAACAAGGGAATCTTCCAAGGAGGTCTCATATCTCCTCAAATCCTTTGAATCTTCGATCTAGCCTCATCAACTAATGGCACCCTCATCAACTAATGGCACTCATCTGTCAGTCCTGAAAGACATATATCTTTCCCATCTGAATTTGAGGAGGAATACTTTTTGAATGAAAGTCTCTAAGCCACTGACTCTCTCTACGATAAGGCTCACTCTGATTATTCATTCTCCCTTTGAATTTTGATTCCCTTTGAGTCTATATAATATATGGAGCCATCTACTCCCTCTGTATGTGATGATCTCCTTTGAAGTCTAATCTCCTATGGATGGTCCAGGGGAGGCTCCTCCTCCCTACTGGATTGTTATGGTTGACTCCCTATGAACTCTAGCTCCTTTTGAGATGGTACTTGGTTTGGCTGCCTGCCTCACCACTAGTGGAGCCATCTACTCCTTCTCATGATATGGCTAATCAATGCTATATATCTTTGCATCCTGCAAAGTGTCACAGGATCGTGCTAGTTTCTTCCTAGTTGCTGCAACGATTCTGGGTAAGTGCTTTTGTCTCTACCAACTCTTCCTGATGATCTGAAGAGTGATCAACTAAACTAGATGGATCTGTTCGGTCATCTTTGGAGCCTTCTTCTCCTTACAATCAATATTCACATGAGATGTAAAAACACCATTCTTGTCATAAGGTTTTAACTCCGTCCTCTTTGTTTTCGGTACATGGATGTATATGATCATGTATACAACTTCTTATTTGGATAGACTGCTCCATGTATAAAACTAGAGACAATCTAAAATGTTGCCTCCTACAACCGTCACTATAACTACCCTTAGAGTTATCACTTGTGACCTGCCCAAAACAAGACCAAAAACAAGGGAAAACAATAGACAAGAATAATACTCTTATAATAATAATAAAAATGAGAACAATCGCCATAGTAGCTCCTTCTCAGAGCTATCACTTGTGACCGTCCTAGAACAAGAGGCAAAATAAAAATGCAATAATAAGAAATAGGAACAACACTCTTTTAGTGTTGTGACCAATCATTCCTCCATGGTAACTTGCCCGAGACAAGAGCAACAAAAGAAAAAGTATTTCCAATATAATAACATTTTCATAAGAACATATCTATGTTAACAAGAATAAAATATAATTTCATGGTAATCATCATAGCATTACCAAGGTGACCTGCGTGGAAGCAAAAAAAGAAATATCTCCTAGAGGAGATGTTAGTTCATCTTGTAAACAAGTAAAATAAGCATTTATATCAATAGTACTCATATGCTACCAAGTATTCATTGTATCTATCAGTAATAAAACCTTTCAAATATTACTGTCACAACTATAGTGTTTGCTTGTAATGTAGCAATTTTCAAACTTGATATGTGCAAATTGAAAAATTATCAATTTAATCAATTAGACCTGGAACTTGGAGTCTTGTCTTCAAGAAAGATTGTTGTTTCTTTTCTTCTGAGTCTCCTTCACTCAAGATGACAAGTATTCTCTCCAACCTGTCCCTTGTACTAAGACAATATGTTTTCTTGACAGAAATCTGAGTTAGGGAATATAATGGAAATAAAATATAAGAAACTCAACCTTAGTCAATCTAATATTTTGACTAAAGTCAACTTATAACTTTAACTTTGACTAGAGGTTTGACTTCAATAGATCAAAATACAACTATATGTCCATAAGATCACAATAATGCCATAAGAGCTAGAGGCATATCAAAACAATCAAACCCAAAGTGCATTGTTCCTCTGAATGTGATGGATATGAGATCCCTTTGGATCTAATATTTTTTCTTGGACACAAGATCCATTCTCCTATAAACACCATTAAGATAGTGATATCATTTAAACATATACAAGTACATGCCTCTGACAATGACGACACCATCTAGTAGTAGCGTCAAGAAATGACGAACCCAAACATTTCAAAGTGCTCCAACTTGCAATGAATATATCCAGATATGCGATAGGGTAGGCTACACTAAGAAAACTAAAAATTAGGCCCAACACTTCACTAAAAGTGCCCAACGAATTTGGGTTAGGGTTTACTGTTGCTACAAAACTAGAAACCCCAACTGCTGGAAGAATGGATAGCGAGTTGATCTAGGGAAAGAATAATTTAGCATCCTTTCAATGAGTTGCTCAACGAGTTACAATAAAATTCACTAGACCAGAGGAACTACAACCAGTACTGAAATTGGTGCTGCAACTGGCACTGCAATTGGTGCTACAACTGGAACTGCAACTTGTGTTGCAACTGGTGCTGAAACTGGCACTGTGACTAGCACTGCCTCATCTCCCACTGGCTCTTCAACTTCAAAATATTTTATATCTGATTTGGGTAAAAGATCCACCCTCCTTAGGCAACTTTCTTAGTGGGTTCAGTAAGTGCTCAATGATCTTGAAAATGGGGGAAACTGAGGATATTTCTTCTAGCGGTTAGACTGTTATGAAGGAAAACAACTTTGATTCCATGTCAAAATTTTGGTATGGTCGTTTAACCATAGACAATTTCACATCATTTTCACCCAACCATAGGCATTCACATATGCAACCCTCGAGCACAATAACCTTTTCTTAGAAGGATTCTGGCAAGTCCACACTAGAACCAATAGATAAACCCTAACTGGAAACACCACTGCTACAATAGAAGAACAATACCAAGAGAATGCACCTCTACTAATGGAAGCATACCTTTACCAAGAGAAGTGCACAAGAGAGATACCAAAAATACTGTGAATAATTCATGACAATTGTTGCACTACTCTCTCCAAACTTGTGCCTCCTTCTATTGCAACTGCAACTGCTTAGACTTGTGCACTAGCTGAGTGAGTGAGTGAGAGTGTCCAAATGAGCTAAGGCACCTCCTTATTTATAATAATACATCAAAGTGACTTTTCCAAGTGGGGCATACTGCTCTTTTTGGAGCCTTTGAATACTTTATTATTATTTTCCTTGGGACGACTTCTCTTCTAGGGTTTTCACACATTTTTTTTATGGCTCTCTTACTTTTAGAATATTATATTCTAAGTAAAAAGGTTACACTTGGAGGTTAATACCTCCTGTAGATACCAAAAAATCGACAGCGCCAACATTGTACATGTTATTGTCTTGGCATTTTCTCAAATGAATCTATTGTCTTTTGCTCATTTTGGGTTGAATGTCCTGGGGGATTTTCTTGGGAGTTGTTCTTGAAAAATGGTGGCTTAAAACCTTTCTTCCTTTCCCTTCATCTTGTCATTCCAAGTCTTTTGGAAGATTGACCTCCTTTTTCTCTTCTCATAAAGATGTTTTTTTTTCCCTTATGGTCTCCTCCAAAGTTCCAGGGTTATCCTATTGTATCTTGTCACTGTATAAAGATGGTAACCCAATTATAAACCTTTTTATTTTGACCTTTTCATCCTTTATGAAGTCCACATACTTCAATAACTCAAAGAACCTCTTCTCATATTCATCCATTGTCACGCTTCCCAATTTGAGTTCAAATAGCTCTTTCATCTTCCTCTCATAGTAACACTGTGACAAATATTTCTCTTGGAAATATACTTTGAACTGCCTCCATGAGAGCTTCCTCTCATCAAGGTGTTTTTCTTTCTTAAGCTGATCCCACCAAATGGACGTCTTTCCTTGCAAGTGGTAGTTTGCAATTCTTTTTTCTACCCCGGAGGGATAATCATGTAGCTAGAAATATTTCTTCATTACAAATAGCCAAGACTAAAGCCTCTTCTCCTTTCCTATGCTCACCATTGAAATTATGTGGTTTGATTTTCCTAAGTTCACCTTGCAAGATGTCTCCCTCAGGCCTTCTCCTATGCCTCCTAATAGGGGATACACTTGGGCTACTTCCTGGCCCTGAAATTGCATGAGCTCTCCTAATGGATTGCTATGGAGAATGATGACACTTTCTCATACTCCTTTACTTTCTGTCATTTCCATGCTCATCCCTTCTACTATGGGATTTGGATGCTATCACTTGTCTAACACAAGTTGCTTGCTTTGTGCCAGAGTCTTTATTGACTTGCCTTTGCAACATATTCAAGCTCTGAAGTATCTCTTCCCGAGAATTCATAATCTTCTCATTATCATTCCTATAGCTATGAACTTCTCTATGTATGCTTCTCATAGTCACAGGCTCCTGCCTTCCTCTTCTTCCATTAGACTTTGTCTCAACATTTCCCATGCTGACATGTAACCCTATGAATTCCTCATCATAACTATAGGACCTTTAGCAATATTCCATGGATGTAGTTCTCATATAGAAACCAAAATTCCTTCTTGAACCTCTAAATTCTGCAAGAAATTTGCATGCAAACAATTTTTTGTTAGAAAAAATATATACACAGTTTTGGAAAATAATGCATAATTTTTTCTTCCCTTTAATGCCCACCAATCATCTTCTTTTGAGTTGACTGTAAACCTTACTACACATATCAATTTTTTTGGTTGATAAATGGATTCTCCCATCCAATATATTTCCAATGACTTATTTCTTGCTCAATTATGATCTATGAGAAAAAATTTAAATCATCTAAATATTACTAATTCATCCCTTTTTGTGCACTTTTCTTACAGGAACAATTAATCCCAGACACCAACTTCTGCCACTTGTAGAAGTAAATATGTCATGAACTAGGGAAACTTTTGTATGAGACATGGATCATAATTATGACAGAAAATTCATAGCAACTTTCATATTTTCAATATGGTGCTCTAGTAAAAAACTGCAACAATCTGGAAATGACAACTTTGTCATTTTTCACACCTTTTTCCATAGAATTTTCTGACAAATTGAATATTTCCCAAACTGTGCACTTCTAGAAAATTTTCACTAAACCAAAGTTGTCTGGCTTGATGAGTATACAAAAAGTTGAGTAAATTATATATATATATATATATATATATATATATATATATATATATATATATATATA
>ML784933.1:225686-330722 GCA_009831015.1 Picea engelmannii
AAATATATATATATATATATATATATATATATATATATATATATATATATATATATATATATATATATATATATATATATTTCAGTTTTTCCATCTAGGGACCCTTTTACCCCTCCAAAAATCCCATTTTTTTTTTCAAGTGACTCAAAATAGTGGATTTTTCCCTATTTCAGCATCACCATTCCAAACCCATTAAGATTTATTCAATTCCTTATTGGGTTATTTCCATTCCTTCTTTCTGGACTCTCTCCAAGAATTTCAGCTTAATCTGGACCTCTGCTAATGATATGCACCCAGATTTTTAAAAACCACTAATTTGCGATTTCTAACAAATCCAAGAAAAAAATGAATAGTAACCCTCTTTGACACTTTTATATATCTCCTCACTGCGGAAAAAACCCAAAAGTTTCATCTCAATTGGAATTAATATGCTCCAATCATGGCCAGAATAAGAAAATGGCTCCAGACTTGGTTTGTTTTTTTACACTGTGGAACAATTTTGCCTACGTGGCATCCTTGCTGATGTGACTAATGATGTGGAATTATGTGTCCATGTGGCACCCCTAGGTAATTCCATGTCACCCTCTAGGCTACCCTGGCCCTATCTCATCATCCTTCATCACATTCTTTACCTTTATTTCATAAATTAAATTAAACTTTATTTTGGGCCCCACCATACCTAATTGTCCACCTGGTACCTTCTTTGACCACAGATGGGATAGGGGTCCCACCCCTTCTACAAAATTTCATGTGGTTCCCATTTATTGGTTGTGGGGATGGGTGTGTCCCATCTCGCACCCTTTTTCCTCGGGTGTGTGCAACCTGCATATCCTGAGATCCAACGGTTGAGATCAAGGGACAATCAATGACCCTCGATGATTTCACATCGTCAATTTGTGCAAGGGTTAACAACCATCCACAATGCAAGAAAACATTTCTCCCATGCTACGTGGCATTCTCTCGTTGGCTTCACATCGCCAAACGCCTTCTGCGGAACTACCTTGCCTCCATACGTTATTGCTTATGGTATTTCCCAATATCACCTCACCTATGCGACACCCACATCAGCCCCATGCCTGCCACCATGAAATACCAACCTTGCCACCATGGCCTGTCACCCCGCCACTGTGAACCTGCTACATGACACATTTTGTTAGCCGCGATAACTCTCATGCTCCCAGATCCAACGGTGGGGAGATAAGAAGATCAATGACCCACATCATTTTCACATTGCCAAGTTGTTGAAGGGTTAAAGGCCCTTCACGATGTGATGGTGGTTTTTCACCACGATATATGGCACATTTTAATTGGTTTCACATCTATATGGTCTATTTCAAAACCACCCGTCCCCGCATGCGATACCAGCATTGGTTTTGGTCGATACCATAGTCTATGACCTTGCCATGCTGGTTTTCCACTTCACCACCATGGCTCTCCATCTCACCATCGAACCTACCACCATGCCACCGACTTCCACCATGTACCTTCCACCATGGAAGTCCATGTCACCACCTCCACATCATCATAATGTGGCTTCCATGTCATTGCTGATGTCATGTACATAAAATACCCAAATTTTCGCAATTTTCAAATTTTTCTAGAATTGCATAATTTGTAATTTTTCACACATGCCGCCATGGAATCTTTGAAATTAATCTTTCTACAAATTTTTTGACCCTATGCATGTCAATTCGACTTTTACAATCTAAATTCAACACTTTAGTGTCAATTTCTCAACAAATTCCACTTAATAAATTGGGGATTTTGCCTAATTTTCCCCCATTTCACCATGGGTATTTTGCAAATCCCAAATTTGAGGTTAAAATTGGGGATTTAATCCCTGAGATCAATTTCCTCAAATTCCTCCTGAATTTTTTTCCCAAATTCACTAGAGTAATCTGACAATTAAATTTGCATATGTCCCCTGAGCTTTAACTCTACAAATTCTATATTTTGTGTGTTGAGTCTGGCCCATGCAGGATCAGTGTTTGAACCCAAATCTCTAATACCATTATGTAATGTTCCCCAACTTAACTGAGGAACATTACTACGCGGAATACACATAAAAATCGATATTTTTTAATTTATTTCTAATTTGTTTTTGCACATATTTTACTAGATTATGATGCCCATAATAAAATGTATCTACAACATTCTAAATGTACATGAATGTAGAAAATAAATCATCTATAAAAACACATCAAACCATTCTCATTCATAGAGTAAAATGAACAGCTATAAGACTCATAAGAAAACATAGATAATAGATAAACACTTATATTTAAAAGCAATTTTGTGCAACCAGTTGATTGGGAAGGAAATTCCACCCAACCATAGACTTGTTGTTCTAGATATCAACAACAAGTCACCCCCGAGCTAGGGATATGAATCCACAAAATAAGGGTTCCTCACACAGTCCCCTCACAACTTAATATCCCACAACCCACTGGTATTCTCCTACAACTATCCCGAAATTCCTCCAGCTCTCTTCCTCTTAACCTGCCCAACCCAAGGAATGTACCCCTTCACTGCTCTCAATAGGTTGGTTTTTTTACCACACAATCTAGCACCCCAATACAAAGCCTTCACAAGGAACTGATACTAATGCAACATCATAATATGTCACCATTGTCACTTAGGTAACAACTTCCCTTTATTTAGTGAAGGAATGAATCCAACACAAGGGAGGATTCCCTAGTAGCATCCAAGTATCCCTAGGCAAGACGAAATCAAGTATAATGTCTCTCGGGTAGCTACTTAATCTACCATTGATAGAATGAGATAAACAAGGTAAGGATAAGGTGGTGAGTAAATTTATTTCTAGATTTGAAGAGGTGAGGATATAGGTCAAATTAGAAGGTTTAACAAGTCAATTTTAGGCTCAAGAAGATCCCCTAATACTACAAAAGAAGAAAAATCTAATGGTTGTTGTTAAACTTGGAAGAAAGATATTAAATTATAGCAGGAAAAAAAGTTATTACAATAACAATAAAATCAACCCTTGAATAAATAATCAACCAATGAAACAAGAGAACTAAATAGTGAGTTAAACTAGGGCTTATTAATTAGAAAAATCCAAAATTTAAGATGCATATAACATCCCTAAAACCCTAGACGTCCAACCCTAGAAGGATGTAATCATAAATCAACAATGCAAATTATGGTTTAAATATGTTTATTAGGTCAACAATGTACATAAAATTCAAAACGTCTCAGTCTTTTGTGGCTTAAAATGAATATTTGTTGTTATAAAACCCTAATCTAACCCTAAAACAATAAAAATAGAGTAAACTTCATAATTTAGTGTTTGACTGTTGGGAGAATTATTAGTGCCTACTATATTTTTAGGCATATGGGATCAAATACTCCTTTGAAGAAATGTGAGTGGATCTAGGGTTGTTGACTACTAACCCTAAAATATCCTCCTATTATATCACTAGATATTCAAAGGCAATTCAAGGGAAGGTTCTTCACTAGTAACCTTCCAAGAGATTTAACAAGAAGGGTTTATTCAAGAAATATCCGACATAATACACAACCAACACTGGAGAAACAACATTACACTTAAATTCATTCATAAAAAAACCCACAAGATAACAAGATACCACTTACTCAAGGAATATTTCATCCATCAAAACTCTAACAATGAATATCCATGAAGTAGAAAATGCTTCCACAAGCATCCACTCCAAAAAGTTTCTCTAACTAGCCATCCATATCAATTTTCATAAGAGAGAAAGTAGCAATAGATGAGTAATAATGAATTTCCACAAGTAGAAATGATTTACAAGTGATAAGTTCTTCTATTATTTATATGAGAGATCAAACACCCTTCTCGTCTATTAGAAGCCCTAAAAACGTAAAATAATGCTTTTGTCTCTCACAAACCCTAGAAATAGGGAAACAAAACACAAAATATACATGATACGTGAGTGGATAGGTCACTAATACCCACAATTATGCCTCTAATATGAACTAAAGTAGCTTAAAAGTCAAATCATACATCATAAATGAGTGATCAACCTCATACGTGTGGCATGAATAAGTGTACAGATCACTCCAAAATGATGTGTAAGGGGGTCAAAAAAAGAAATCTATCCTTCAAGTGGTGTTAAATTTAATCTTCAAGTGGTGTATCATCCCCCAAGAGGTGTGAAGTCTCATCAAAATGTGCTATGTCATCATCAAAAGGTGCAACATCCCCTCAAAAGGTGCAACATCCCACCAATAGGTGTCAAATCATCATCAAATTGCAATGTCCCATCATCAAAAGGGGTCACACCATATCCCATATGTGCTAGGGTATCTTGTCAAGGGATCCATGTCATCAAAAGGATTGATGTCCTCCCAAAAGTGTGGAATAACCTCTATCAAGTGGCGAGGATGACCTCCATGAAATGTGCTAGTATCCCTCAATGTCGTTGAAAGGACCAAGGTGTCAATCAAGTATGTAGCTATGTGCAATCCATCATTTGAGTAGGTGCTCATGTAGTCCATTGCACGATGAAAACTAGAGGCATGTACAAAAGTTAAACACAACTTATAAATTGAGTCCTATCAATGTAAAATCCATTGGATAGATCACATTAGGTATCCTCTTCAAACTTCACACTAGCTTACACAGTTATACAATTTTTCAATTTTAGGTATGGGAGGATCATTATTACCCCCTATTAGGTGTGCCAATATCTAGGATAAGAAGTATGTCCCAAGAAACCCATCAAGATAATGTGCAATGGCATATGGTATGGTTTGGGGTTTACTTCATGGGTGGTGGCATAATCATGAAAGGTTGTGTATGATAGTCATCCTTATGAGCTCCTTTGTATGAGGGAACACTTAGGAAATGAATTACCCTTTCCTCGGTAACGTGTCTTTCCAAACCCCTATTTTCCTTTTTCTTTATTCAATCAACCTTTTTTGGCTTATGGTTTTCATTTATTCAGTCCTTTTTTTAGGTATGCTTTCATTGCATAATAATTGGGGTGATGGCCTCTTAGCAAGGGGGTAGATATATATCAAGATGCATCTCCATCGAGCATTTTATCTCATTCTTCCCATGAGGATTATGAGGCATGAACCTTTATAAATGACATATGAAAACCAACCTAAAATACAGAATAACAGAGAGGGGAGAGATGGAGTGTGTTATGTATGGACTAGGATTGGACAAGTTGTCTCATATTAAGTCTTCCCAGTAGTACAATTTTTCCCAAGAGTGAAAACACTTGATTAAGAGACGATGATGACCACCAAGGTGAAATAAAGAAAAAAGTATAAATTCAAAGAATCATGGTTCATACTCCAATTCAATGCATGATAACTATTTTCATGCCCAAAACATTGAAATTATCACTCAATATGGAGTATAAGAATAAGGTACCTCATATGTGTCATACACTGTATCATCTTATGTGAGTGAGTTGAGCATATAATGGAAGGAATCTATGGGCAGTTGTCTGTGGAGAATCCAGAATGTCATCATTGGAACTATCATCTGCAATGTGGATCATGAAGAAAAAATCTTCTCGAATTACCCCTATATGTGAGGGGGTAACCAGGTTGAAAGGACAACTTTCAAGAAAGGACAAATGGTACTTAAGGAAGAAGATATAGGAAAAAGTTCCTAACATTCTTCACCAAAATATTTTTGGGACCAAACACCTCCAAAAATGGGGAGGCATGATTGAACATGGATCACTATATAATTTTTCATCTATTTTTGTACTTTCTAAGGGGAAAAATTGGAGATATCGACTTGTAGGGTCTATTTTAGGGGCAATTCCTATTGTGGTGATTTGTGGTCCCATAAATTCTGGAGCTATTTTAGGGAATTACATGGCATTTTTTGGGTCAATTTGCTTATACATAAATTCCAACCTATCAAAATTGTTCTAGACATCGAGAGCTTTCCAACAGTGCAAATATCACCTGAATCAAAGTTCATATGAGGAAATTATGCCTCCCACAAGTTGTCATATGTTTTTAACCAAAATGATAACAAGTGGGTTCCATATCAATTCCCATTACTCACATAAGCAGAGTGAGCCATGTGTTGACTTTTAAGAATATTATAGAAGGTCCAAAACTGTAACCCTAATCATGAGTCAAGGAATGCAAAAAACCTAACCCTAACCCTAGATAAATATTAGGAAATGTTAAATATTGGCTTACTAGGAAATGAAAGGGTTCAATTCTTTTTTTATAGATTAATGTTCCATGGTTTCCAAAGCAAGGGAGTGGGATACTGGAGTAGAACAAAGAAGTAGAAGACCCTGTAATAGCCATAGAAGCCTCATTGTTAATGGAAAATCCATAGTGAGTTCTCTGTTTTTTTTTTTTTTCATTGAATACCTAAGAAGATAAGTGCCAAGCATAGTCCTCACCTTCTAGCTAGGTTTTCCCATATTAGGTTTTCCAAGGTACATATTATTTCCATTGGGTGGTTTCTCTAGTATTTGTTTTAGATTGTTTTATTTTAGTTTCATTTTATTTTAGTATTTTGAGTGCTAAGCTAGTAACATTACATCTTCATCTTAAGTAAAACATTGCATAACAAAGAGTTTGTAGAAACTTTTAAGATTCGTTGTGATGAATTTTTCAAGTGAAATATCCATGATATATTACAAATTAGTTGGAGAATCACATTGCTACCCTAGGTGAGTGATTCCACTTGCTACAAGGTTTTTTCATACATTAAAGTAAAAAACGAAACTAAAATATTTATGAAACAAAATTGTTGAGTTAGAGATAATTAGGTTAAGTGTCAAGTCATTGGAAAAATAGAGAGTGAGGTGACCAATTTCAACTCTTGCATGCGAAGCTTCCCTTACAAAGTGAAACAAGTCCAATCTTGAAAGAGAAAAACATGTCAAAAAATCAACGAATTAAAACATGGAGTAAAAAAACACTCCAAGAGAAAAAATTTACATGAATTTTCTATGACGAGGCTTGATCTAACTCACATTCATTCCCTAAAATCACTCTTATGACTCTATGATAGCTTAGGAAACTCTTGGTTTCATTAACAAGGAAACTATAACTTTAAATCATACATGATGTTGGAAATATAGGCAAGGCATATCAATAATAAAAGAAGATCATTTAAGGTGCCCAATTTCAAAACAAGTACTGACACTATTAATAAATGCAAGTATAAGATTTAACTTCCATGCATTCCTATGTGTGACTTCATTACTATGCATTAGATCTTGTTCATGATGATGTTATTATTCATACACATAATCACCATATGATTGACATAAACCATTCAAATAACTTCTGATGGATGAGAAAAGGCAACATCACATTCCAATCAGTGTGGCTTATAAAAGGATACTTTAGTAAGGGATTCTTGAGAAAGAGTGTCTATTTGAATCATCAACTCATCATGTCATAAGGTATGCAAAATACCTTCTAAGAGTATCAAATCAAATCTTAGTTCAAAACAAAAAATCAAAGCCATCAATTAATACGAGTTTAATGACAATTCAAGACTCCAATGGTCAACTAGTGCATTTAATGATATGATGCGTTTTATGATTAAAAATGCCTTGTTTGGTCAATGCTTACCTTTATGTGTTTTGTAAGTAAAACTAGATAGAAAACATACATACACTGTAATTCCCATATAATAAATAAATATAAATCCAGACATGAAGTTGAACGAAATAAAAACTTTATTAAAATTTCAGTAACTTACAAGGGAAACGATCATACCTATCACTAAGAACCAACATAGTTGTAAGTCTTCTGGCCTTATAAGTGTAGCGTTACCTTACCGTTATCCTTGATCTAGAGAAAATCCATAACAACAAGATGTGCAATGACTCTCCACCCAACCATAGACCTTGCTACCTAATCCTTGGTAGCAGGTCACCCGAGCCCCCAATCTACTACTCAACCAACATTCTTATGCCTTCATCTCTCTATTTACCAACCCAAAGAGAGATCCCCTTTCCTCATTCCTTTCCCTCTTTATATAAAGTCCATCCGGTAAAGAACCCAATCCCTAAGGTTCATTATTTTATTATTTATTCTATTTTAGGGTTTCTTTATTGAATACAATTACTTATTTAACCGTTCTCTTTAATTACCCACATGTCCATAATATTTTTTTATTATGACCCCCTTTGAATACAATTATTATACACTTTTTTATTAATATTTATTCCAAAAAGTAATTAGTATAACTGTTTTAAAGAGAATTATTATATTCCCGATATTATTATTATTATTATTATTATTATTATTTATATTCAATAATAATATTGCGGGGCATGACATACACCCCTCCTTCAAGGAACTTCGTCTCGAAGTTAGATTGATTATGTTTCTTATAGGTTTTTAATTAACTCACCATCCTCCACAACACCCTCTGTTAACTCTTGTACCTTCCACAATACTCTCTACTAGACTAGTATAAAGCCACCCAAGTGACTACAACAAGCATCAAAAGTCCACATCACAACATTGGGGAAGCACAGGTACTCTTTGTTAGCACATGAAATGTACTGGAAGTCACCCTTGTTTTTCATTTTTTTCTTTGTCTAATTTTTGTTAGGGTCATTTCATAAGTAAAAAATGGGTTCATTTAAGCCTTGTCCTAGCATATCTAAATGTCTCGCAGAGTCATATATGAAGGAATGAGTGATATGGTCAAGTTGAGTAAGGTCTTAGTGTCATGATGGTGGTTGTCATCATTAGCAGAAAGGGAAAGTATTGGTCATATATATTTAGTTTAAAGGTCATCATCATCAAGTGTTATGTCCCAAAAATGTGTACAATTGATTTTGATGTCACATCTGATCGTTTGGGAGTCATGTCATGTGTCAAACAAACCTGTTGTAAACTCTTCTAAAAGTTCACAACAAATATAAAAAGTACCTCATGCACTAAATCACATATGATCATGTTTTGCAAAAGTGGCATTTGGTAATTTCTTGTTTTCAACGCCATCTCTTCAACTATAATTTTCAGAGGGTTGGTTTCAAAAGAAGGTTCTATCATTCTTTATGTTTATTTCCATTTGAAAAAATGTGCTGCAGACTGGTTAATTCACTGCAAATTGTGGCGCTGCAAACTCTCCTTTAGTAGTTGAAGGTGGACCAGAGGCTTCAAGAGACTATTGATTTGGTTTTCTGCAATAAGGACTAAGCTTTATATATACCAGACACTCTTCTTGAATGTTCAAATTCCATCCCTGGAAGCTTATTATCAAGCTAACCCGAGTTGATGCAAACTTTTTGTTCTCTGCAAACTGGTTTATACCATTGGTGTTGCGAACTTCTATTTTCTTGGTTAACTTGCATAGTCTTATCTTTAACTTTTATGAAGACCTAAGCTTTAAGTTTTCTTGTCAAAGGATCACTTCAACTATTTCTTGTAATCATAAACCCATTGCTGCAAATTTCCTATCTGCTACAAATCCCCTGTTTTTCCTAGTTGATAAAACCCTAACTGACTGCGTTTTCATTCATATTTGAAAAAACATATTTTCATTCAATATCAATTTTATTTTCATATATTTGAAACCATAAACCCTTCTGATGAAAACCCTAGTATAAAATTCGTTGTTGCAAACTTCATCTGCACGTTGCAAACTGAGAAATTGCACAACAAACTCTCTGTTTTAACACAACTGCCCCGATTTTGTTTGTTTGAGGTTTTATACAGTTTTGAGTTGTCAAATTTTCCTCCATCTCCTAGCTTTAACCTTATTTCAGTTTCTACAGTATTGGAAAGCAAACCCTATTTTTTCATAATCAAGCAGTAAACCCTGCTTAGCAGTTTCCATCACATACTCTAGTAGAAACTGTTATAAGATGGTGGAGGGTTTTGATTAAGCTATCATGGACACTCAAAAATGGAAGAATATTCATAAAGGAGTGGATATTGTTAGGGCTGAGCCCTATGACCCGCAACTAATCAACTCAAATCCATTTTTCAGAGAGGCATTTAAGAGAGTAGGCTGCCTGGATTTTTGTGAGAAGATGCAAAGAGGACACCTTGAGGTTGTAGCAGGACTTAAGAAAGGTTTTAAGGATTATTACACCTTTTTTGGTATCAATTTATGTGTTCAGAAAGAAAAATAACATCTAAAGGAAAGTTCGCAGCACATCATGCTGAAGGTGCTGCGAACTGCTAAAATTGAAAGAGTTTGCAACAAATTAGTATGCTACGAATTCATAACTTCATCATATATTTTAAAATAGGAACTGGGTTTTTCTAAATTTTTTTGAGGAGAATAATTGTAATGTCATTGAATTTCAGACCAAAAATCATCCCATCCTAGGTCGTCGATTTGGAGAAAATTCAAAAACATAAACTATAGGAAAGTTTGTAGCGAATCCTGCAGAGGTGTTGCGAACTTGACAGTTAATTGAAATTCAAGTTGTAGGAGGGATGTCACCTATCAGAAGAGGTTTGAATAAATCCTCATAGATCAGTTATACATCAAGGGACACTTGTGCCTAATATCCAACTCCATCAAATATTCATGCAATGAGTTGGATGTAATTGTATTTATTACCGCCAACAACTTCTTGGAATCTAGCAGTTTGTTAAATTTCTGTTTGTTTGTCTATTGCCACATCTCTCCAAGGCACAAAATCCTATGCTAGAGCTAGGTAACGAGTCATAGAGAGAGTTTTGATGAAATTTTCTATTTAATGTGTCATCTAAATCCATAGAGAGGTTGGAGTGGGTTTTTGGGAGACTCATACTACTGTTTTAGACTGTAAAAACTTTTGAGATGATGTATGCATAGATTTAATTTTCTTGAATGGTTACTGATAAGATTTTATTATACTACTGCATGTTATTATTCTCTCTGGTTTTTATACTGTATATTGGTAAATAATTTATCTCTAGTGCTTGTTTCTATGAAATTGCAGTGACTAATTTACTGTCTTTTATTGATGCAAGTGCTGTCAAAACATATAATCTCGTTAACCTGGAGGTTCCTTGTTAGTGAGATTTCCTCTATATGTGTACCAAGGTGACTGAAGTAGTTTGGTTCATATATCCATAGTTTCTTGCTCATTATTCCATCTTTTCACTGATATCTTGTAAATTGATCAAAGATTGTTCAAGCCTTGCTTGCTGAAGTATGTTTCATGGAGATTTTGTGTTGATAATTTGAACTGATTTTCTCATCCATTCGTTACACTTGAAATAAAATATTATCTTTTCACAAACCTAAAAATTCTTGATGGGTATTAGGATTACACCTACAACAGTCTAGGTGTGACTTCTAGTGTTAACATTTTTGACACTGTTGCCAGGGAACAAAGACATGAAGATATCTTCCCTGGGCTATATGACAAAGACTATGAACAACACTTGATGGTGAACAAGGGCTGGTGACACAGAACATACTGCATCACTCACCCAATGACTCCAATCAAGTGTCAATCAAATTTTAAGACTCCACTAGAGAACGAGCTCATTTGACAGAGATATGGAAGGACACAGTGGGAAGAATAGGTACTTAAACTTGTGTTTTCTCCAAGAAGTTATTTTCTGTTTAATCAATATCTTCTTGTCCTTTCCTGAGTTTTCCAAAATAATGTTTCTTTACTTGTTGAATTCAAGCGAACATCATGAATCTAGATTTGTATATCCTTATTTAAAAACTGTAGACATACCTTCTTCTTGTACAACTGATATTGACGAAGAATTTTTTCCTCAATCATATGATGTTCATAATCACCCTTATGAGAGAAATGAAACCAAATATGACCTTGTATCTTCTGTCCTTAATCTTTCACCTTCCAAGATTCAAGAAAGATACACACCCTTAATATTGCCTAATCCAGGTGGATATTGGTGGCCACCCACCTGTTCCAAATTCCAACGGGCTCATCTTGAAAATTTTCAGTTCAACACGTTTCTCTGTATCGGGGACATTTCTTTCTAATTGTGGGTTCTACACTTACGGGGCTATCCTGAATCCCTACACAAAATCTAGGTGGATATGTTGGTCGCCCACCTATTCCAACTAGATTATTTTTTGATTTTCATTAAGCAAGGCTCAAGTATGAAGTTCATTCCAATTTTAGCATTTTACTTGAACCATACATAATTGCAGTTACACCATAAACAATTTGTTGGAGAAACCAAGATCACAAGAAGAAATACCATGCACAAGTACGCAAGAAGTATCCTGGGAAACCCTTCTCAACAAGGGAAGAAAACCCAACCAATCCTTTGCTATATTCTTCAAGAGAAATACCTTCCACACCATAAAACTAACCCACAAAAGGGTGCTCACAAAACCTAGAAGACTAGCGCCCAAGAGAGGTGCGCACTTCAGCCCAAGAACAAGTACTTTCTTAAATTTCCAAACTCACACTTGTGTTGTGTTTCCTCAATGGGGAAATCACCTTTATTTATATTATACTGGTCATATCAAAAGTAGTTTCTATTGGAAAAACATGGCCGACCTCAATAACTCAAAATATAATTAATAATTACCATATTAATTATCTTTTACATTATCTTTCACTTTATAGTGGGGCCAATGTGTACCCTTTACATAAAAAATAGGGTTACAGGTAAGTCTGATTCTTGGAAAATATAGCAAGGGATCTCATACACCCACTAGTGCTCAACCACTAGGGCTACGTACACCTGTGCTTAGCCACATGGACGTACAAGTCTCTATATCATTGCATCTCACAGGAGAATCATCAGAATACAAACTCACTGTGCTCATCCACTAGGATCACGCCCACCTATGCTCAACCACAAGAACTTCCTACTCAACAGATATCTATCTCACTTCGTCTCACAGGAGAATCATATGGAGTATCAAATCATCTCAAATATCTGTAGAGAGGAGAACAATAAACCCATCAAATGGTCTCCTTCACCCCTCACAGGAGTACACATCGTTTCATCTCTATCTCAGAGAGAACGACACACCCAACTCATGGGATTCCTCACCCCACACATGGGCAAACAAATTTCCATCTCCATCTCAGAGAGGAACCACAAACCCATCTCATGGGCACACCCAACTCATGGGATTCCTCACCCCACACAAGGGCACACAATGTTCCTTCTCCGTCTAAGAGAGGAACAACACACCCATCTCATGGGCACACCCAACTCATGGGATCCCTCTCAGTCTGACTCACTCAATATGTGTCCTGGAGGATGTCTCACACAACTGTAATCATCAACACTCTGTCTCAACTAGGGAGGCATTCTCCACTAGGCCAAGTCTCTCACAGAAGTACTTGAAATTCGTCTTGGCAAGCGGTTTGGTGAAGATATCTGCAATCTTCTCATGGGTAGGAAGGTACTACACGTGTACTATTTTCCTTTACACCATGTCTCTGATATAGTGATATTTTATCTCAATTTGTTTCAATCTATCATGAAATATAGGGTTCTCAGAGAGATTCAAACATCTCTGGTTATCACAATGGATAGTGGTAGGATCCATCTCATGATCAAATAATCTATCAAAAGTTTGCGAAGCCACACTGCTTCACAAAATGCCACACTCAATGTTATATACTCTGCCTCTGTGATACTCAATTCCACAGAGCTATTTTTCCTACTGCACTAGGAAACCATGGCAGACCCTAAGGTGAAGCAACAACCAAAGGTTCTTTTCTGGTCCACTACGATCCCTTCCCAATCTGCATCAACATATCCTTGCAAACTCAAATCTACACTGGAGGCATATCTCAGGCTATATCTCACTGTGCCTCGTAGGTATTTTTATCCCCTAGCCTAGGGATAACTAAGGATATTATATCTTGAGGCCCACAAGTCCTAGACATGGAGTACTGAGAGTGAGATTGACTTGATCATGGCCCTGGAGGGCCCATCCTTTTCTTCTTCAACACCTCCACTTGGTCAGCAGTAGCAACATCCATCACATCATCTTGGTCATGCAACATAAATGGATCTTTCTTTGTGAGGTAACGAGTCCGGGTATCATGGTATGTGTCACTCTAATCCTTAAAACATTTGAATATGTGCATTTAATTATTTTTTCTTCTAACATGTGCTTGGACCTTATGATTTTCCACTTGACCACACCTAGGGGGAATGAAATGATTCCCTAGTAAGATGGTACCTATAGGGTTTGAGTTTCCACTGGGGGGATTCATGAAAGGCCATCGTCTGCTCCCACCATAATTACCACTTTTCATCTTTCTCCCGCTCATCCATCCTATTACATTGGTCCGAGTATTGGGTTGGCCAAATATCTAAGGGTTGTACCTTGCCTTGTGGGAAGAAGGGGCTAAAGGCATAGAGGGTAAAAATAGCTGGAAAAAGGTAAAATCCAAAAGAATGAAACCTTGATATGCTTCGCCCAGGGATCCCCGAGAAATCAATAAAAAAATTCTCATCAAGAAACATAGGGATCCATAAAAAATAATAAATCAATACCTAGTTAGAGGATATGGGGTCTCATCACAAGCCATCCTACTAGGTCCATGGGCATGTAGCGGTATGACACTACTGAAAGCTAGTCACCACACTAGGGTAGTGGATCTTGGTGGCATAGCCAAGAGACAGGGGGTCTCATCACGATCCAACCTTCTCATTTCCCTGAAATGCTTGTGGGTAACATTGCCACCACTGGTCACCACGCCAGGGTCGTTTCCCCTAACTAGCCTCTTGAAAGAAAAATCAATAAGAATAAAAGATAAAATGCATGAATGGGCTTAAACATTTTCATCCATAACAAGGTGTGGCTCACCCTCTTCAGAGGCACCCACAGGTAAGCTATACATTTCCCTACTATTAGTGCACCCCTTTCCCAGACATCCCTTACCACCTCATCCACTCACATGGCCTACATTTTACTTCTCCCAGGAACATCCCACATCCAATGAGAATTAGCCCATTAGGACGTCCTAATGTCCCCTCCAAACTTGGCTTGCAGATTAGCATAATTTCTTTGAGCACTTGTCTGGGTAAAAGGGGTTCCATTCACATGTTTAATAACTTGATGGTTAGATGTGATTGACATTGCTATGATCCCTGTGACTTATGAGCCCATGGAGGGTGTATCTGTTGATGTTACAGGGCCACACCTGATGGATAGGTACCCAATGGATAGGTACACATGGGGAAATGATTAGTTAGGACCTCCATGGGGCTAAAATCCCACCAGATGGATGTTGAGACCCCAACCAGGGGTAGAGACAAATCAGAGGATTGCACTAGAGAGAGAGAGGAGGATGTTTCACCAGGGACATCTTGGCAGGCCTGGAACCAGGGTGTTTTTTCCCTTTCCACCATGATGTAGGCCTTATAAGGCCCATGATGTCACCCAAGTCATCCATGACATCACCCAAGTCATCCATGACATCACCCAAAATTTTGGGATGTTTTGGAGGCAGTTGTGTGCCAAGTGGCACGTGGGGCAAGTTCCTGAGGCCCAAGGAGGGCTAACGTTTTGCTCCAGGAGGCCAACGTTGCCCAAAAAGGGCCTAACATCACCCTAAAATGGAATGAAGTCACATTATAATTTTTTTTTTGGGTTTAATTATGACATTTAATGTAAAAACTGGATATTATTTGTAACTGGCCATGTCGACATTTTTGACCTAATTTTGGTCATTAGTATTGTATAAATAAGGGGAAAATACCTCTTCTTTTTCATCATCTTTCACTCACACTTGTGAGGACTAAAATTTTCTCCCTCCTTAGGGTTTCTTGGATGAAATTTTAGGCGCACTTGTTGAAGGAGGCTAAATTTGGTGTATTTTGGAAAGCTTCTTAGTGGATGTGTTCAACTAGGGATTTTTTTGATTATTCTTGATGTATGTAAGTAAATTTTATGCAATTATTATTAATTGAATGGTTATGGTTTTATTTATCTTACATTTACATTCAAGATTATGAAATTTGTTGATTAAACCCTAGGAAGACTGTTGATTAAGGTTGGTTGTCATTGATGTCAACCCTTGAAGAAAGCGCCGTAGCACAAAGGTTGGGTAATGGACCCAAGATTGTTTGATGTAAATATGTCTCATTATTGTCTTGTCATGGTTGATAATAAGTAGAAATGGATGAAATCCAAAGTGTTCCCCTTATGGTGAAATCCCTCATGGGAAGACGCTTTGCAAATTGAGTTATCCTAGAAGTATGGTTAGAGAACTCGTACTTATTTGTGGAATAATGAAATGAAAGCCAGTGAATTTGTCAGTGAAACTATCCTAGATAGATAGCTCCTGTCATTCCATTTCTGGTGGTATGTGGAACGTCACATAACTCCACGGTTTGAGAGTTATGGGCTTACGAAGTTGGAGGACCCTCATATGTCATCTAGAAGCCCCAAAAGGTCAAAGTAGTCAAAGTGGTTTAAGATATTTTAAAAGGTAAATAATAAAGTGAAGTGATAAGTGTACTATAATTCAAAGTAAATAAAAAAAAAATTAATTCAATAATCAATTTAATGGAGAAATTAGAAGTGGGTTAACCCTAAAATAAGGAAAGTGGGCAAAGTGACTTAGAAGATGTTTTTAAGGAAGCTACTTGGAGAGTATAAATAAGAGGAAAGTCTCTCTCATTTAAGACACACTTGAGAATATTTAATACCTATAGGTGTCTGAGGTAACCAAAGGATATCTACGCTAAATTTCTGAGGAAAGTGAAGAAAAGAAGGTTGGAATTCAAGGAAGGATAAATTCTTTTGATGATGCTTTCTAAGGTATGTTTTTTTGAGGTCATCTCACCATTTGCACAATAATTTTTTTTTCTAGAATGATTCAAACCATGAAATTTCTATGAAATTGAGGAAACATATCCAAGTATCTGTGGTAAAAAATTAAGCTTGTGGGTCGTTGTATTTTTGGAGTTACACTTCGTGGAAAATAAGGTTTGTGGCTAGTCCTGAAACTAGTCAAAAACAAGTGTTTCGGGTAAAAACATCATAAATTCTTCATAACAGATCCAAATTCAGTAAGAAAAAATGTGTTGGTTAGAGTATAGTCTTTAGTATGCTTTGTAACAATTTCAGATCAATTCAACAAATATTCCATGCGGGGACGCTCTACAAGGTCGATCTCTAGAATAAGACAAAATTCAACAAGGTGTGCCATTTTTTCCATAACTCCTTTTCTGAGAGGTTCCAAGTAGTGGCATCTGGAGGAATTGCCTAAAACACACCGAAGAAAATTGTATATCAGTTTCATATCTTTATTCATTACAGGTACAAAGTTATGATTATTTCAAGTTAGGGTTGTTGATTAATCCAAAACTAGTCTTGTGAGACTAAAGAAATGTTTGATGAAAATGCTACTCTCTTGTTGTTAAAGTTAAGGAAGTTTGCAGGTATGTGATCATATACACCAGGTATATTACAGAGTTACAAATCATATTTGGATGATGAAATTGATGAGGGATTTTGGTTGAGGTACAAGTTGGGTACATGGTTGAGACAAGTAGTTGATGAGTTGGCACATACATGAGGTGTATAGTTGATGATGTTGGTACATATTGATGAGTCATAGTTTATGAGTACTTGACACATGATTGGTACATACTTGGTACATGGTTGGTTGCATTTGTTTATGGTACAGGTTGATTACAGATTGTTTGGTACAAGTTGGTGCATGGTTGATGCACTTGTTTATGGTACAGGTTGATTACAGGTTGAGTTACAGGTTGATGCATGGTTCAGGTTTATTGATACATGTTTAGAATGATATATCTCACAATGATAGTGTGACAGTGGTTCCATCATTCTACTTCTACTTCACGACGATTGGATTTGGCAAGGACAGATGGTTGTATCCACCTTCTGGTTGTAGCCGGAGAACATAGGGGGTTGTAGCCTCCTTCTAGTTGTAGCCAGAGAAATGGGGAGTTGGATCTTCCCTCAGGTTGTAGCCTGAGAAACCAGGGGGTTGGAACCTCCTTCCAGTTGCAGCTAGAAAACAAAGGAAGTTGGTGCTTCCAATGAATGTAATTCTTCAAAACATATAAGATAAAACATTCTGTGGTTTTCTCCCGATTTAGGTTTCCACGTAAAACACTAGTGTACTGTGTATGTGTGTGATTTTTCATTTCTTATTTCTCATTATTGGATAATAATTCTACATTTATGTAACACTTGGATTATTTGGAGAAAAAGGATTATAATTACGCTATTACTAATTCACCCCCCCTCTCAGTAATCCAACAATTGGTATCAGAATAGGTTCCTTCAGAAATCAGTTTAACCACTGAAAGGTAGATCATGGAGAGTGCCAACTCATATAAAAATGGAATACCACACTTTGATGGACAGAAGTATGCTTTTTGGAGCATAAGGATGAAGACATGTATACAAGCACACACGTTTGAAATTTGGCAATCAATTGTAGATGGATACACAGTACCAACAATTCCACCAACAAATGACAACACAGTGAAACTTGGTCAGAATAATTCAAAATCTACAAATGCACTTTTGAATGGTCTCAGTGAAACAATATTCACCAAAGTTGCACATTGTAAATCCGCTAAAGAGATTTGGGACAAGCTTCGAAATATTTATGAAGGAGATACAAAAGTGAAAGCAACAAAACTTCAAACTTACAGAGGTCAGTTCGAACAACTAAAAATGAAGGAAGATGAGAATATTGCAGCCTACTTCTTAAGATTTGACAAAACGGTGAATGAAATCATAGGATTGGGAGAAGAAATCGAAGAATCTGTAATTGTTCAAAATGTACTAAGATCTCTTCTTATGAGATTCAACCCTAAGATATCAGCACTAGAAGAAAGATTGGATCCGAAATCAATAAGCATGGATGAACTGCATGGAATCTTCATAAAATATGAAATGAGAACTGAACATGAAAATCCAGATGTAAAAGAAGCAGACTTCAAAGCATCCAAAAGATAAAAGAAAAAGAAAAAGGAACAAGAAGAATATAGCAACAACAACGACGTCTCAGAATATGATGAAGAAGTGGCCAACTTCGTCAAAAGACTGAACAAGGGAACCAATGGTAGGTATAGAGGTAAGCTTCATTTAATTTGTTTGAATTGTGATGGTATTGGTCATTTTGCTAACAAATGTCCTCATAAGAAAAAAAGAAATGATGAAGGTTACTCAAAAGGAAAACACACATATAAAAGCAAAAGAACTACAAAGAAAGATTTCAGGAAAAGCTTATGCATCCAAGAAGACATCTCATCATCAGATGAAGATGAAATCAGTGACAGTGAGACATGGAGAGTTCTATTCATGGCAGTAAAAGATTGTGACTAAGAAGACTTCGAAGAAGAATCGAAGAAGCCACAGAAGGATAGAAGTCAAAGAAAAAATTGAAGAGGCATAAGTTGACTATTGAGAAGAATTAATGTGTTCCATAGAATTTATCAGAAGAGAAAAGAAGAAAAACAAGAAACTACAAGAAGAACTAGACAAGAAAAAGGACACTTGAGAACTAGAAAAAATGATCACAAGATTGAAGGTTCAAATAGAAGAAGATAAAAGAATTGAAGAAGCACTCAAAGAACAACTAGAAGAAAAGGACAAGATCATTGGAAACTTGGAAGCAAATATTGTCACACTAAGAAAGTATATTCAAAAGAAAAATATGCAGAATAGCTCAAAAGTTCAGGATGACATTATCAACAGTAAAAAATCTCATCTTGACAAGTATGGACTTGGATACAATCAGAACAAAAAAGGGATTAAGCTCCAAAACAACAGAGCAAGAAACAAATCCAAAAAGCTATGCAGAAACAATCAAAGGGGATAGAAAGATGTACAAGGAAGATTACAGGGACACTCCTCCACCGAGAAGATTCAAATTTCAGAATCAACAACAGACAGATAGGCCTCAAGAAGAAGAAGGATTCATAAGAGCACCTTCTTTCAGAAGATCTTCAACTCCTAGGTATCAAACTATATTTTTTGGTTTATGTTATGCATGTAATAATTTTGGACATAAAGCTGTGAATTGTAGAGCTAACAACAGAAACAATAACAACTTTAAGAGTCATACACAAAGGGGTTACTCAAGAAGACCTAGTGAAACACAAACAAGAAGTTACAACAGGTTTGAATATTTGAGCACTGAAGTGGAATGTTACAAATGTAAAAATTTTGGACACATGGCCAAAAATTGCAGAATGACAATCCCTCCTAAAGAACTTCAACAAAATAACAACAGGCACAGACAAGAACCTCAAAAAATGACATGGATAATAAAGAAAGATCAATATAGCAATGAAGAATGCACAGTCGATCTAAAAGATAAGCAGAAGAAACATGGTTGGTATGTTGATAGTGGGTGTTCAAAACACATGACAGGTGATATAGACAAATTTCTTACATTGCAAAAGGAAATAAATGGATCAATCTCCTTTGGAAATGATAATTCAGCCAAAATCATTGGATAATGCACAGTACGAATTGAGAACAATAATAAAAAGGCACAAAATGTTCTACTGGTAGAAGATATGAAACATAATCTTCTAAGTGTGAGTCAAATGTGTGACCAAGGTCATAAAGTTACTTTCGATTCACAAAAGTGTGAGATAAGAAAAGAAGGTTCAGGAAAATTGGTCGGTACAACTGCAAGAACTTCAAACAACATATATGTGTTAAGTGAATTTGGAAATGAAAAGGGTTGTCTAGGAAAGGAATATGAAATTTGGCTATGGCATAGAATAATGGGTCACATGCATTTTGATAACCTTGTCAAAGTTGGCAAAAGAGAAGCAGTAAGAGAAATCCCCTAGATCATGAAACCAACCAACACTTTATGCAAGCATTGTCAACAAGGAAAGAAAACAAAGACCAGGTTCAAATCAAAAGAATATTCAACAACAAGACCACTGAAAATTGTGCATACTGATCTATTTGGACCAACTACAACAAAGGGATTAAAAGGTGAGAGATACTTTATGTTATTAGTTGATGATTATACAAGAATGACTGCAATTTTCTTTCTCAAGAACAAGTCAGAAGCTTTTGAAAACTTCAAGATCTACAAGGAAATGGTTAAAAATGAGATGGATTCAAGAATCAAATGCTTGAGATTTGATAATGGAGGAGAGTTCACTTCAAAGGAATTTATGGACTACTGCAACGGTCATGGAATAAAAAGACAATTCTTCATTGCTAGGACACCTCAACAGAATGAAGTTGTTGAAAGAAAGAACATGACAGTACAAGAAATGGCTCGAACAATGATAATGGATTCCAAATTGATAGATATATTTTGGACACAGGCAATGCATACAACAGTTCACATTCAAAACATAGTAATGCTCAGAAACAACACTCATAAAACTCCCTACGAGCTATGGAAAGGAAGACCAACAAATGTGAAGCACTTCAGAGTTTTTGGAAGCAAATGCTACATCAAAAGAGAAGATGGAAAAATGGGAAAGTTTGACTCTTGTGTGGACAAAGGAGTACTTGTTGGCTACTCAAGTACAAGGAAAGCATATAAGTGTTACAATATAATATTGAACAAAGTTGTGTAAAGTATCAACGTAACAATTGATGAAACAGGCAGACCATAATCAAAGGAAGAAGAAAACAAATCAATGGAACAACTTTTCGAAGAACAAGAAGTAGAAGATGAGGTAGAAGAGGAAGATGAAGGGAATACGACATAAACAGAAGAGAAAGTTCAATAAGTATCTCCAAATACACCTAGCAAACAAGTACAGAAGAATCATCCTTTAGATCAGATTATTGGAAACAAAGACGCAAGAGTTGAGACTAGAAGAAAAATCCATTCACAAGAACAAACACACCTAGCACTCTTATATACAATTGAACCAAATTGTTTTGAAGAAGTCAACAAGGATGAATTTTGGAATAAGGCCATGAATGAAGAATTGGATCAAATAGAGAAAAATGACACTTGGAAACGGGTTCCAAGACCAAAGAATAAGAATGTGATCGACACAAAATGGGTTTTCAAGAATAAATTAAATGAAGATGGAAAAGTTACAAGGAACAAAGATAGATTGATATGTAAAGGATATGCACAGATTGAAAGAATTGAATTTGAAGAGACATTTGCTCCAATTGCCAGAATGGAAGAAATCTGGTTGCTTTTAGCTTATGCATGCTCCAAAAATGTTAAAGTATATCAGATGGGCGTAAAATCATCTTTTCTAAATGGGGAACTTGAAGAAGAAGTCTACATTGAACAACCAGAAGGATTCTAGTTGTCAGAGAATGCAAATTATGCGTGTAAATTAAAGAGGTCCTTATATGGTCTAAAACAGGCTCCTAGAGCATGGTACTCTAGACTGGATAAGTATCTGCAACAGGCAGGGTTCAGAAAAGAAAGTGCAGACAACAACCTCTACATCAAGGTAAGTGAAGGTAATATTTTATTAATTGAAGTTTATGTTGATGATATTATTTTCGGTAATGATGATGACAGGTTAAGCCAGAAATTTGCAATATATATGCAGAATGAATTTGAAGTTTCGTTACTTGGAGAACTATACTTCTTTTTGGGACTTCAGATACGTCAAAGAAACCAAGGAATCTTTATTTCTCAAACCAAGTATATCAGAGAAATGATAAAGAGGTTTAGAATGGAAGATTGCAAACCAGTTATCACTCCCATGCAAACCAATTGCAAGTTGAGAAAAGATGATGATTCAAAGTCTACAGATCAGAGGCAATATAGGTCAATGATTGGGAACCTACTATATGTGACAACATCCAGACCAGATGTAATGCATGCAGTTGGACATGTGGCATGATTTCAAGCAGCACCAAAGGAGTCACATGTGTTAGCAATGGAGAGGATTTTCAGATATCTCAAAGGAACATAAGAATTTGGATTATGGTATCCAAAAGGAAAGGATCTATCACTTATTTCCTACACAGATGCAGAGTGGGAAAATTGTATTGATGAACGACGAAGCACCAGTGGAGAAACATTCTACTTGGGTGAGTTTTTAGTATCATGGCTAAGCAAGAAACAATCACCAATATCTTTATCTACAACCGAGACATAGTATATTGCAGCAACATCATGTTGTACACAGGTTCTTTGGGTGAAACAAACTCTGACAGATATACAGGTTGAGTATGATGAGCCCGTTCCAATCTATTTTGATAATACAAGCTCCATTAGTATCTCAAATAACCTAGTGATGCACTCCAAGACAAATCACATTCCAATAAAGTATCACTTTCTACGAGAGGTCACAGAAAATAACATCAGAGTTGAGTATGTGGGCACAAAATAACAAGTGGAAGACATATTCACAAAACCACTTCCATGAGAATCCTTTAAATATCTTTGCTAGAGACTTGGAGTTATTTCTACTCCAAAATGAATGATTTTTGAATGCTTATCTTATATGTCTTAGATTTACACGAGGAAGCACCAGAAGAGGATAGTTCATTCAGGGGGAGCAACCCCGGATGGAAAGATACCTTTGCCATTGATGACAAAGGGTGAGAGATTTATTAGATGCAAAGGACAGAGGTAGAGGACAGAGGCATGGTTCCAGGGGGAGCATGAGTGATATGATTTTAGTATTTCATCAGAGTGTTTCCATCAATGCCAAAGGGGGAGGTTGTTGATTAAGGTTGGTTGTCATTGATGTCAACCCTTGAAGAAATTCCTGTAGCACAAAGGTTGGGTAATGGAACCAAGATAATTTGATGTAAAGACGACTCATTATTTTCTTGTCATGGTTGATAATAAGTAGAAATGGATGAACTCCAAAGTGGTCTCCTTATGGTGAAATCCCTCACGGGAAGATGCTTTGCAGATTTAGTTATCCTACAAGTATGGTTAGCGAACCCATGCTTATTTGTGGAATAATGAGATGAACACTAGTGAATTTGTCAGTTAAAATATCCTAGATGGATAGTTCTTGTCATTCCATTTCTAGTGGTATGTGGAATGCCACATAACTCCTCATGGTTTGAGAGTTATGGCCTTATGAAGTTGGAGGACCCTCATATGTCATCTAGAAGCCCCAAAAGGTCAAAGTAGTCAAAGTGGTTTAAGAGATTTTAAAAGGTAAATAATAAAGTGAAGTGATCAGTGTACTATAATTCAAAGTGAATACAAAACAAATTAATTCAATAATAAATTTAATGGATAAATTAGAAGTGGGTTAACCCTAAAATAAGGAAAGTGGACAAAGTGACCTAGAAGATGTTTTTAAGGAAGCTACTTGGAGAGTATAAATAAGAGGCAAGGCTCTCTAAATTAAGAAACACTTGAGCATATTGAATACCTATAGGTGTTTGAGGTAAACAAAGGATATCTAAGCCAAATTTATGAGGAAAGTGAAGAAAAGAAGGCCGAAATTCAAGGAAGGATAAATTCTTTTGATGATGCTTTCTAAGGTATGTTTTTTTCAGGTCATCTCACCATTTGCACAATAAATTTTTTTCTAGAATGATTCAGACCATTAAATTGATATGACATTGAGGAAACATATCCAAGTATTTTTGGTAAAAAATTCAGCTTGTGGGTCGTTTTATTTTTGGAGTTACACTCCGTGGAAAATAGGGTTTGTGGCTAGTTCTGAAACTAGTCAAAAACAGGTGTTTCGGGTAAACACATCATAACTTCTTGATAACAGATAAAAAATCAGTAAGAGAAAATGTGTTGGTTAGAGTACAGTCTTTAGTATGATTTGTAACAGTTTTATATCAATTCAACAAATATTCCATGCGGGGCACGCTCTACAAGGTCGCTCTCTAGAATAATCCAGAATTCAACAAGGTGTGCCATTTTTTCCATAATTCCTTTTCTGAGAGGTTCCAAGTAGTGAAACCTAGAGGAATTTCATAAAAAATATTGAAGAATATTGTGTATCAGTTTCATATCTTTATTCATTACAGGTACAAGGTTATGATTATTTCAAGTTAGGGTTGTTGATTAATCCAAAACTAGTCTTCTGAGACTAAATAAACGTTTGATGAAAATGCTAGTCTCTTGTTGTTAAAGTTAAGGAAGGTTTGCAGGTATGTGATCATATACACCAGGTCTATTATAGAGTTACAAATCATATTTGGATGATGAAATTGATGAGGGATTTTGGTTGAGGTACAAGTTGGGTACATGGTTGAGACAAGTAGTTGATGAGTTGGCACATACATGATGTGTATAGTTGATGATGTTGGTACATATTGATGAGTCATAGTTGATGGGTACTTGACACATGATTGGTACATACTTGGTACATGGTTGGTTGCACTTGTTTATGGTACATGTTGATTATAGATTGTTTGGTACAAGTTGGTGCATGGTTGATGCACTTGTTTATGGTACAGGTTGATTATAGGTTGAGGTACAGATTGATGCATGGTTGATGCATGGTTCATGTTTATTGGTACATGTTTACAGTGGTATATCTCACAATAATAGTGTGAGAGTGGTTCCATCATTCTACTTCTACTTCAGGGCGGTTGGACGGGGCAAGGACAAGTGGTTGTAGCCACCTTCCGGTTGTAGCCGGATAACATAGGGGGTTGTAGCTTCCTTCTGGTTGTAGCCATAGAATTGGGGAGTTGGAGCTTCCCTCAGGTTGTAGCCTGAGAAAGTAGGGGGTTGGAGCCTCCTTCCAGTTGCAGATGGAAAATAAAGGAAGTTGGTGCTTCTAATGAATGTAATTCTTCAAGACATATAAGATAAAACATTCTGTGGTTTTCTCCCAATTTGAGTTTCCACGTAGAACACTGGTGTACTGTGTATGTGTGTGATTGTTCATTTCTTATTTCTCATTATTGGATAATAATTCTACATTGATATAACACTTGGATTATTTGGAGAAAAAGGATTATAATTACGCTATTAATGATTCACCCCCCCTCTTAGTAATCCAACAAAGACTAGCACATGCTATTGTCCTAGCTTCAAAAACTTTCACCTACTAGATATTGTCAAAAGGCTAATTTTCTTGAAGCATGAGCTAAGGCATTTCCATTGTAACACCTTAGTATTCGTTTCTTCATCCTAGCCGTTTTTTATTCATCTTTGAGTTGGAGAGGGAGCAAATCTAATAAGGCCTAGGGCTACCTACACCTTAGTAGCTAGTTTCCCCTTAGGGTTTTGATAATTGGATCCTTGGGTTACCAACACTCCAATTCATCAATATCTCTTGTATTTAACTCTTCTATTGTCATTTTCCTTCAACATTTTCTGCTGCATTATTGACTCCATTTACCCTAAAAGCACTAGTCTAAGTCCTCTCTTGAGTATTTGATCAACACAACCTTCAAAACCTATTCTTTGAGCAACCTACTAACACTTTATAACCCTATAATAGTCTAACCTACTAAAAATATTGTTGTTGTTACTAAATTAAGCTACAACCATTAGATGCAACATTAAAAGCTCATAAAAGAAATTGAAAAGGATGATTTATACCTTGTCTTATTTGCTTCCATCAAATGCTAGTATTATCATTTCAATGGTTAATGATTCTTAGTCATTTTGAAGCTAGTTTCAAGGCATTTAATGTGAAGTATTACTCTATAAATATTGTTGTTATAAATTTTGTGTTTACTTCATCATATTCAACAAATTGCTTTTCTTAAGAAAGTCCATGGTTTTATGAAGTTCTAACCAGCAAGTGTACTTGCAAATATATCTAGTTTATTTTTGCTTTATTTTGGGTAGGTACACTTTGACATATTATCTTTTCATTGGTTATAAAACCAGACTTTCTGATCGGTGGTGACTTGTGAGAGGGGATCTTTATCTAACTACTTTGACTTTTCCTTCTCAAACCCCAAGGTCACCGGGGACATGTCCCCTTGGCCTACCACCAAAAATAGAAAGAGACATCCTATTGAGGTGATAGTGGTAGGATAATCTCCCATTGCACCAATTTTCTCTCCTTTAACCTTTTCTTCTATCAAAGTAAAAATTATGTGATAACATTTTGGCGTCGCTTCCTAGTAACACTGAGTCAATCTTCCTCAAATGACACTTTTTAGGTAAGCCTTTCCTCAAGAATATTTATCTTACAAGATTACTTGGCAACTCCACTAAGGGTGATTCCATTATCTCTTTGATAATTTCAAGAAAATTATATGGCGACTCCACAGTCCACAAGGAGGTATACCATCCCTCCCAAATCCTTTAGAAGAAAGCCTCCCTAAAAATCTCTTGTAGTAAAATGACTTTTCAGAGGCAATCATCCCTTAAACACAATGTCTAGCACGGGAACTCAAACCTATATTACCAAACAAGATAATAACCAAAGACAATGGTCATCCAATCTTTTCAAAACACTAGACATGACAACTATACCAGACTACCTTAGGAAAATGCCCCCCCAAGTATGAGAAATTGTTGCCTAAATTCACTAGTAATGATGCAATTAGTGCCGAGGATCACATGAGCATTTCTGGGCGTTCTTCTAGCTTCATCCCATTAGTGATGATGCTAAATATTTGGCTATGAAATTGTTCTCTACTACCCTCCATGATGGCGCAAGGCAATGGTACAATAGTCTTCTTGACAATAGTATTAAAACCATGGATAAGTTAGAAGAAGTTTTCCTTAAACGATGGAGTATCAAGGAAGACCCCAATGTGCTACTGATAAGGCTAAATAAACTCATGAAACAAGAGAATGAGACCATTAGATAATTCCACAGTAGGTTTGAAACCCTGTTGTAGAAAATTCCCGTGAGTCAACATCCAACTCATAGTTTCCTTCTGTTCATTTATACCAAAGAATTTACTGGTCAACTAGGGTATCTCCTCAGAGATAAAAACTCCCAAACAATCCAATAAGCCCAATAAGTAGCCACAAGGATCGAAGAAAACCTTATATCATCTAAATTTGAACCTTTCTCAACCTCAAGAGTCAGAATATACACTAAACCTAAGATAGTCCACAATCTTGAGCTTGCCTCAGACATTAGTTCTAGCTTGGAAAAGTTGCAGATATCTGTAGATGGCATGGTAAAAAACCAAGAAATAATGATGAATAGGATTGTAAACCTAGAAATGGCTCAACATCAACCCCCTGGGGTTCCATACAAGGGTTAATTCCAGAAAGGGAACCATTTTTTCACACCAAAGAATGATCAAGAGGTTCCAAATACTTTAGCTCCTGCCAATGTGGTGGATGGAAACCCTTGGTGTCTGCAATGTAGTGAGTCAAACTGGGAACATGAATGTCCTTACAACAATGGAGGCCATGACCAAGTAAACATAATGGACCATACCATAGAGGACCCCCAGATCTGCCTTAATGTTTCCCCCGAGGAACATCAAGAGGGCATAAAGGAAGCATCCATAAAGGCTAGGATGGAGGTGATAAATAACTTGGACCAAGAATCAAGAGAGAAGTTGAAGAAACAAGAGTTCCAAGTGTATACTAGACAAAATAAATTGAACCAACCTCTCTCTACCAGCCCTACAGTAGCCCAAATGAGGCTTCCACCCATGAACATTCTCCTTCCTAAGAACCCTCCCAAGAATGAAAGAGTGGACTTAAAATTTGACTTTGAAGGGGCATTATCCAAGATGCATGTGAACATCCTGTTAAAAGAAGTCATCAAGGTACCATCCGTCAAAGAAATATTTAATAATTTCTTCAAAGGATCAAATGGACCAATGGACCCTCCTATTATGCTACAAGTTGATCACTTTAGGGTCCAGTATGATGAGTACCCACCTTTCTTCACGACCTTACTGATGACTAACAAGTGCCTTAACAATTGTATGATGGATTCAGGGGCATGTGAAAACATGATGTCTCTAAAGGTCATGCAACAATTGGGCCTAAAGGTCACACGACCTTACAAGAATGTGTGTGGATTTAAGTCTAGAGCCATACCCACACATGGGGTGATTGAAAATGTGGAAGTATGCCTTGAAAGATACCTCAAGAGAGTGATCCATATGGACATTGTAGTAGTATATGTCCCAGATGTGTGGGGAATGTTATTGTCCAGGAAATTTGCTGCAACGCTAGGAGGCACTCTAGAGATGGACCTCACCTACATCAATGTACCTATGAAAAATGGAACAATAAGTCATCTCCTGAATGTGCCAATGACAAGAATCCATGTGTGCTAAATTAGTGACCACATCAAAACTGACAAAGCACATCAACCAATCATATAAAGTCTTCCTGAGTTTTCTCCTGATGATATGCCTTTTGCTACGAAGGAAGACTTTGATAAAATACAATGGCCAAAGAAATAATATTATAAACAACTCCTGAACAAGTATAAAAAAAGGAAGTTGGGGTTGTCAGGTTATTAAAGAAAGGATAAGACAATGTATTGATCCAACCATCTCAACATGAAGTTTTCACGGTAGAGTCACACCCTCCTCCCTCTACACAGTACACCAGGGTTGTTCAAGAAAAAACCAAGTTCAAGACCATAGATTACAAAGAGGGGGACACATTATGGATGTAGGACACGAATAAGGGAGATCCTACTAATGTCAAAGGAAGTGCTCAATTTTGGCTTGGACCCTTCAGAGTTGGAAGGAAGTCAGTCAATGATGCCTACTATTTATCTACATTGGAAGGAAGAAGGTGCCCATTACCAGTTAGCGAGCACCTCCTCAAAACTCATCTAGGGGAAGAGACTTGACTTCGTAGGTAAGTGCAGGTAAGTAGGTAGGCATTTTCATTCATTGTATATACCATTTTTCATTTCATGCTAGAGTAGTTTGTATTTCCATTTGTATATATGCTTGCTTTCATTTTGTATTATATATATGAGCTGGGGGTGATAGCACCACCCCAAATGATTGCTAACAGTCTTATGTTGAGATCAAGTAGGTCACAGGTTATGCCAGAGAAGATGAGGTTCTCATGCACTCTACGGTGAGCACATGTCCCCGAGTTGGAGCTAGATGTTATCCCCTAGCCTAGGGATAACTAAGGAGATTATGTCTTGAGGCCCACAAGTCCTAGACATGGAGTACCGAGATACATATCGACTTGAGCATGGCCTTGGAGGGCCCATCCTTTTCTTCTTCAGTGCCTCCACTTTGTCAGCATCAACAACATCCATCACATCAACCTGGTCTTGCAGCATAAATGGATCTTGCTCTGTGAGGTAATGAGTTCGGGTATCATGGTATGTGTCACTATGATCCTCAAAACCTTTGAATATGTGAATTTAATTATTTTTTCTTCTAACGTGTGCTTGGACCTTATGATTTTCCACTTGACTACACATGGGGGGAATGACAGGATGCCCTAGTAAGTTGGTACCCATAGGGTTTGAGTTGCCACTGGGGGGATTCATGAAAGACCATCGTTCACTCCCACCATACTTACCACTTTTCATCTTTCTCCCTCTTATCCATCCCATTACATTGTTCCGGGAATTGGGTTGGAAAAATATCTAAGGGTTGTACCTTACCTTGTGGGAAGAAGGGGCTAAAGGACCAGGGGGTAAAAGTGTCTTGAAAAAGATAAAATACAAAAGAATGAAACCTTGATATGCTTCGCCCAGGGATCCTCGAGAAATCAATAAAAATCTTCTCGGCAAGAAACAAAGGGACCCATAAAAAATAATAAATCAAGACCTAGTTAGAGGATAGGGAGTCTTATCACGATCCAACCTATTAGGTCCATGGGCATGTAGCAGTATGGCACTACCGGAAGTTGGTCACCATGCCAGGGTAGGGGCTCTTGGTGGCATAGCCAAGATAAAGGGGGTCTCATCACGAGACAACCTTCTCATTTCAGTGAAATGGTTGTGGGTAACATTGCCACCACTGGTCACCACGCCAGGGCAGTGTCCCCTAACTAGCCTCTTGAAAGCAAAAGCAATAAGAATAAAATATAAAAGGCATGAATGGGCACCCACATGTAAGCTATACATTTCCCTGCTATCACTGCACCCCTTGCTAAGGCATCCCTTACCACCTCATCCACTCACATGGCCTGGATTTGATTTCTCCTGGGAACATCCCACATCCAATGAGAATTATCCCAATAGGACGTCCTAACATCCCCTACAGACTTGTCTTGCAGATTAGCATATTGTCTTTGAGCACTTGTTTGGGTAAAAGGGGTTTCATGCACAAGTTTAATAAATTGATGATTAGATATGATTGACATTTCTATGATCCCTGTGACTTATGATCCCATGGAGGGCATATCTTATGATGTTGCAGAGCCACACCCAATGGAAAGGTACCCGATGGATAGGTACAGATGGGGATATGATTAGTTTGGACCTCCATGGGGCTAAAATACCACTAGATGGATGTTGAGACCCCAACCAGGGGCAGAGAAAGATCAAAGGATTGCACCAGAGAGAGAGAGGAGTATGTTTCACCAGGGACAACCTGTCAGGCCTAGACCCAGGGGGGTTGTTCCCTTTCCACCATGATGTAGGCCTTGGAAGGCCCATGATGTCACTCAACATTTTGGGATGTTTTGGAGGTAGTTGTGTGCCAAGTGGAACGTGTGGCAGGTTCCTGAGGCCCAAGGAGGCCTAATGTTTTTCTCCAAGAGGCCAAATTTTCCCAAAAAGGGCCTAACGTCACCCTAAAATGGCATGATGTCACATTAGCAACCTGTTTTAGGGTTTAATTGTGACATTTAATGTAATAACTGGATATTATTTGTAATTGGTCATGTCGGCCTTTTTGACCTAATTCTGGTCATTAGTATTGTATAAATAAGGGGAAAATCCCCCTTATTTTTCATCATCTTTCACTCACACTTTTGAGGACTGAAATTTATGCCCTCCATAGGGTTTCTTGGCTGAAATTTTAGGCGCACTTGTTGAAGGAGGCTAAATTTGGTTTATTTTGGCAAGATTCTTGGTGGATGTGCTCAACTAGGGATTTTCTTGATTATTCTTGATGTATGTAAGTGAATTTTCTGCAATTGTTCTTAATTGAATGGTTATGGTTTTATTTATCTTACATTTACATTCAAGATTACGAAATTGCTTGATTAAACCCTAGGAAGACTAGCACATGTTATTTTCCTAGCTTCAAAAGCTTTCACCTACTAGATATTGTCAAAAGGCCAATTTTCTTGAAGCATGAGCTAAGGCCTTGCCATTGAAACACCTTAGTATCCATTGCTTCATCCTAGCCATTTTTTCTTCAACTTTGAGTTGGAGAGGGAGGAAATATACTAAGGCCTAGGGTTACCTACACCTTAGTAGCTAGTTTCCCCTTAGGGTTTTGTAATTGGAGCCTTGGGTTACCAAAACTCCAATTCATCAATCTGTCTTGTCTTTAACTCTTCTATTATAATTTTCCTTCAAAATTTTCTATTGCATTATTGATTCCATTTACCCTAAAAGCACTAGTCGAAGTCCTCTCTTGAGTATTTGATCAACACAACCTTCAAAACCTTCTCTTTGAGCAACCTACTAACACTTTCTAACCCTAGAATAGCCTATCCTACTAACAATATTGTTGATGTTACTAAAGTAAGATACAACCATTAGATGCAACATTAAAATCTCATAAAAGAAATTGAAAAGGATGATTTATATATTGTCTTATTTGCTTCCATCAAATGCTAGTATTATGATTCCAATGGTTAATGATAGTCAGTCATTTTGAAGGTAGTTTCAAGGCATTTAATGTGAAGTATTACTCTATAAATATTGTTGTTATAAATTTTCTGTTTACTTCATCATATTCGACAAATTGTTTTTCTCAAGAAAGTCCATGGTTTTATGAATTTCTAACCAGCAAGTGTACTTGCAAATATATCTAGTTTCTTGTTGCTTTGTTTCGAGTAGGTACACTTTGACATATTATCTTTTCATTGGTTATAAAACCAATCTTTCTCATCGGTGGTGACTTCTGAGATGGGATCTTTATCTAGCTACCTTGACTTCGCCTTCTCAAACCCCCAGGTCACTGAGGACGTCTCCCCTGGGTCTACACCCTAAATAGAAACAAACATCCTATTGAGGTGACAGTGTTGGGATAGTCTCTTGTTACGCCAATTTTCTCTCCTTTAACCGTTTCTTCTATCAAAGTACAAATTGTGCGATAACATGTATCTCAATACATGTTTTGCTGCTATCCATTGTCTGTCTCGGTTGACTCATGAACTGGCTAAGAACATTCACTACATAGCATGTATCAGGTTTGGTGTTAACTAGATACATCAGTGATCCAATCAGTTGTCGGTACAAGTGTGGATCAATCTTTCCTGAAACAACATCATTCATTTTCTTCAAATCCATCACCATTGGTGTAGGCATGGATTTTCATTCTGTCATACCGAACTTCTTCAATATTTCCACTGTATATTTTTCTTGACTCAAGAAAATATCATCAATCCTCTGTCATACTTCTATCCCCAAGAAGTAGTGCATCATACCTAGATTCTTCATCTCAAATTTAGCAGTCAATGCTTGTTTTCATTCAACAATGAGTCTCTCTAAATTGGTGAGGAATAGGTCGTCCAAATATAAGACCAAGATTAAGCACTCATTGCCAACAATGTGATAATATAGGTTTGGGTTAGGAGCACTCCTATTGAAGCCCAAACTCATCAAGAATCCAACCATTTTCTCATACCAATCACGAGGTGTTTTCTTTAGTCCATACATGGCTTTCTTCAACCTACACACATGATATTTATCGTTGTGTATCATGAATCCTTCTAGATTATCAATATAAACTTCTTCCTCAATATCACCATTAAGAAAGGTTGTCTTTACATCCATCTGATGTAGTTTCCAACCCATGGATGCAACTAATGCAATGATAGAACGAATGGAAGTGTATCGAGCTATTGGAGAAAAAGTCTCATCATAGTCAACTCCCTCTATTTGTGATAACCCTTTGTCTACAAATATTGGTTTGTATTTCTCGATATTTCCATCAGTTGCATGCTTGATTTTATAAATCCACTTGGAAGTCACTACAGACTTCCCTTCTGGTATCAGAACAATATCCCATACATCATTCTTCAAGATAGACTGATATTCTTCTGTCATGGAATCTTGCCATACATGTTCACCTATAGCTTCTCCATGAAAAGAAGGGTCAGAGTCAATGATGTGGCTCATGGCTGAAAGGTAGCTCGAAAATATCTTTGGTCTCTTGCTTTCTCGAGATGTCCCTTGAGGGGTTGTATGTCCCTCTACCTCTTGTAGATTTTGTCGAGACCAAGCAGGCCTTTTATGCCCTACTGCAATATCTATGGGCATATTATTTGGAACATCCGGATGAGTTGGAACAAATGGATCAACTGGAATAATACATGTCTCCCTCTGAGTTGTTGAAGGGGGAGAATGTATTGTCTCAATGTCAATCTCCATCTGAGATTCTATGGATCTTTGGAAGGCTATCTCTCCTTCAAAGGTAACATCTCTACTTATCTCAATCTGTCTCTAACTAGGGATGTAGATTCAATATGACTTTGAAGATTCATTGTATACCACAAATGTACCCTTTCTCCCTCAAGGGTCTAGCTTGGATCTCTTCTCTTTGGGTACATAAAAATATACTGGGCACCCAAATATCCCGAAGTGTCCAATATCAGGCTTCACTACTGTGAAGGCTTCTTCTGGAGTTGTGTTTTTCAAGATCTGATGAGGACTTCTATTCTGAACATATGTTGCTGTCATACATGCTTATTCCCATAGAGTCATAGGTAGACTCTGATCATGTATCATTTCTTTGGCTGCCTCGATGATAGTTCCGTTCATCCTTTCTACAACCCCATTTTGCTAGGGGTTGTAAGGAACTGTGTACTACCTCTTGATCCCTACTTAAATACATAAATTGTTGAAATATTTGGAGGTGTATTCTCCTCCATTATCTGATCTTAGTACCTTGATATTTCTTTCGGTCAGGTTCTCAACCTGAGTTTTGAATTCTTGAAATTTTGCAAGGACTCCATCCTTGTTCTTTAGGAATTAAATCCAAGTTTTTCGAGAGTGATCATCTATGAAGAGTACATAGTATAGGTATCCATTCAGGGAGGCAATAATCATTGGCCCACACACATCTGAATGTATCACGTCCAATATTTACTTGGATCTATTGTCACTGCTCAAGAAGGACCCTTTAACATTCTTTCCAAGAGAACAACCTTTGCAAGCACCTTTATGATGAATCTGTATCTTTGGAAGGCACGTTACCATTTTCCGTAGAGCTGGGAGAGATCTATAATTAATGTGAGAAATTCTCCTATGCCATAGCTCACTCAATATGATAGTGTCATGTAACAGATCATGAACTAGTATGATGGTCAATCTGTATAAGCCACTTTCTCGAACACCAATTACTTTGGCAGAATTTATATGTGAGTCTTTGTGCCATGCAAGAACTCTTCCTTCGGAAAAGGTAACCTTGTAGCCTTTGTCTTCTAAGGCATAAATGGAGACAAAGTTCCTCTTCATCCCAGGTACATATGGTACTTCACTTAGTTGAAGATGCATGTCAGAATCTAGTTGGAAGGTAGAATTTACAACTGCTTTCACATTATATATGGCATCGTCTCCAAGTACAACATGTAGATTTGTCTCTTTCTCAAAAAAATTAGTCAGGTGATCTCTAAAAATGGTCATGTGCCTAGAGGCACCACTGTCAATTAACCAAGTATTATCATTGGTAGGGACCATATATGAGAGTGATGAAATGTTGATGTCTTCATCTCTTTGAAGTATTGGCTTTCGGGAACTGAATTTGCTTGATCCATCAAGCTTGTCTTCCATCATGGTTCTATTCATCATATTTTTAGAATTATTCACAAACCCTTGTCAACTAGGATAGAAAACCTAATGGCTAGGCTAGGCTAGAAACCTTGGGTTTTGTTGGGCTTATGACTGCCAACAATAAGCCTTGAAATATACAAGAACATTTGTGAGCTAAAGAGATCCTTTAATGAGTTGCAGAAACCCTAATCCTGAAATTTCTGTAGAAAATTGTGAAACCCTAGGAACAAAAAATCAAAATGCTCATAAATGAAATCTGAAGCTTGCTGGAGGTGCATTGAAGGATTCTGTACATGCATATGCAATTTTATCCCCATTATCCAAGTATTAAGTGCTGGAAAATCTCAGAAAGGAGGGTCGTACGATTCTATAGAAGTGAGAGGATGACTGGTAGATGCTTGTGCAATGGGTTGTTCAAGACCTATGCTCTGATACCATGTTGATTTTTCATTAATCTAGGATTAAGTATGAAGTTCATTCCAATTTTAGCATTTTACTTGAACCATAGATAATTGCAGTTACACCATAAACAATTTGTTGCAACAACCAAGATCACAAGAAGAAATACCATGCACAATTATGCAAGAAGTATCCTGGGAAACCCTTCTCAACAAGGGAAGAAAACCCAACCAATCCTTTTCTATATTATTCAATAGAAAGACCTTCCACACCATAAACCTAGAACACAAAAGGGTGCTCCCAAAACCTAGAAGACTAGCGCCCAAGAGAGGTGCACACTTCAACCCAAGAACAAATACTTGCTGAAATTTCCAAACTCACACTTGTGTTGTGTTTCCTCAATGGGAAATCACCTTTATTTATATTAGAATGGTCATATCAAAAGTAGTGTCTATACGCACGACAAGGCCGACCTCAATAACTCAAAATATAATTAATAATTACCATCTTAATTATCTTTTACATTAATTATCTTTTACATTAATTATCTTTTACTTTATGGTGGGGTTGACCTGTACCCTTTACATCAAAAATAGGGTTACAGGTAAGTATGAATCTTGGACAATATCTCAAGGGATATCATACACCCACTATTGCTCAACCACTAGGGGTACGTCCCCCTGTGCTTAGCCACGGGGACGTCCAAGTCTCTATTTCACTGCGTCTCATAGGAGAATCATCATAATACACACTCACTAGTGATCAACCACTAGGATCACGTCAACTTGTGCTCAGCCACAGAAACTTCCTACTCAACAGATCTCTATCTCATTGTGTCTCACAAGAGAATCATTTGGAGTATCACATCATCTCAAATATCTACACAGAGGAGAATATTAAACCCATCACATGGGATCCTTCGCCCCTCACAGGGGTACACATCGTTTCATCTCCATCTTAGAGAGAATGAAAAACCCAACTCATGGGCTTCCTCGCCCCACACAGGGACACACAACGTTCCATCTTCATCTTAGAGAGGATCCACACACCCATCTCATGGGCACAACCAACTCATGGGCTTCCTCAGCCCACACAAGGGAACACAATGTTCCTTCTTCGTCTCACAGAGGAATAACACACCCATCTCATGGGCACACCCAACTCATGGGATCTCTCTCAGACCAACTCACTCAGTCTGTGTCCTGGAGGATGTTTCACGCAGATGTAATCATCAACATTATTTTGGAAATTTTCATGTCAGTACATATTTCGCTACTTCCAGTCCCGTTTTGGGGCTCTAAACAAAGTTTTCTTGTCTTGCCACAATCAAACTATAAACAAAGTTAGAGTTTGATGGCATGATGCGTATTTCTCAAAAATAATTTCCAATGGGCTATCACACGCCTAAAATGGAGATCGTATGCAAAAGTTACGACCCCAAGAAGTTAATGTACTAACTTACCCCAACGAGGCCCACATGAATTTTGACGCTTCATCTCCTAGGGTTTTGGCATTCATGTTTATCATAAAAAGGCCTTCATAGCCTCATTATAATCATCTTCTTGCGAATGAGAATAGTTGTCACATATCTTCTCAGAGATAAAGCTGCCACCATTCTAGATAGTCTTGTAATCTGTATTTTTTTACAGTCTCTGTACATTTCTTTCATTGATATAAATCATGTATTGTTGTATTTCTCTATTTCTTGCAATTTTTATGTGTATTTCATTGTAATTTCTCTTCTTTCATTTCGTTCCAAAAATAATCTGGATCAGTGGTATCAGAGCATGTTGCTCTTGATCATTTTTCAGTGCATGCCCCCGACGAGGTCCGAGTATAGTAAGTTGGGTCTCTAGCTTGTCTCTCTTGAGGACAATCACTCTCGCATGCCCAAGAAATCCTCTATGGTGGAAGAAAATAAAAATGGTGGATAAAAAGATTCTATTAACATGTTGCTTGAGAAATCTTTCATGCGATAGAGGGAAGAAATGATGGAGAATGTTTCCCACATCCTTCAATGCTTGCCGATAGAAACATGCACATATTCATCAAGCGACCACTTTGGAGGAACCTCTCCCTTCAAGGTACAAGTTTATTTTGATATTCCCATATTTGAAGGTCATATAGATGCAGATACCTTAGAAAAATGGTTGAATATGATAGAAGGTTATTTCTATGTTCACAATTTTTTCGATAGGGAAAAAATTACCTTCGCACTCCTCAAAGCTCTCCCCCATGTGAAACATTGGTGGGAAACTTACTAGGAGCAAAGTTCCAGAGAGGAATTTGGAATATATGGGGTTGAGAACACTTGGGATTTTTTTGTGGATGTGGTCAAGGAACAATACTACCATGTTGATAAATATGAAGATCAGTACATGAGATGGACCACATTGTGGCAAGAGAAGAGCCAAACAATGTCGGAGTTCACAAATAATTTCAATGCCTTGCGCACCAAGATGAGTATCAAAGACTCTGAGAAAAATATGGTTCTGAAATATCATGGGGCTCTACATAGGTACATCCAAACCGAAATGGATTTCCTAAAAATCTCATCATTGGGAGCTTCCTATCGATATGTTGTCAAAATCGAGAAGAAATTTAGGCACCAAAACAAATGGGAGTTTGGGTCTTCAAATCTACAATAACCAAATCATGGTAAATATGACCATAACCAAGAGCCTTCTGAAAACCAGTCCAAGACACGGGAAAATAAGGGTAAAGGAAATATGAAGAATGACACTAGGAAGTGGTGCGACTTCCAAAAAATCTCCTGACACAACACTGATGAATGTCTCTAGAAATAGTCATTGGTGAATGAGGTAAAATACAAGGATACAAACCCTGATTCGAAATTAGATCCATAAAATATTGAAAATAGACAGATCATCGACGCAGACCCTACTTCTACTGTCGTGATAGGAACAATTCAACCAGAGGAGCCAATATATCCTAAAGAGGGGGAGAAACTCTTCCATTCACATATGTGGGTGAAGGGGACCTCGTTGCATTTCATTGTTGATAGCGGTAACCATAAGAGCCTCATCTCAGTTGAGGTCGTCAAAGAGTTGAGTTTGTTGAAAACACCACACCCACAACCATACAACATCAGCTGGCTTCACTAGTGATGAGATCTCCATGTAAACCAACAATGTCGCCTATCCTATGGCATCCAACTCTTCAAGGATGAGGTAGTGTGTGTTGTTTCCCCTCTTGATGTCTGTGATGTTGTTTTGGGACAACCATATATGTGGAAAAATCATGTTGTTATGAGTCTCGACCTCATACTATCATTATTACTCTGGGGGTTCATCTCTATAGGATACCATAGGTAGTTTGGACTACTGTTCCACAAAAACAGTGTCGTAAGATAATCTCTCATATTGCAAAATTCATCCTCTTCACAATCTGTTCAAAGGATGCACAAAAGGCCACTACAACCACTGCAACCTCAACACCTTCTATCCAACATAAGAATATTGCAAAAGAGAAAGAAGATATTGTTTCTTCACCTACAATGGTGCCTACACAATGCCCCGTCAAGCCCAGAGACAACAGGTTGGTGCAAAAAATTCAACCACGCCAACAATAGGTTTGTGACAATGTTCCATAGACCAAGCAACGTAACTTCTCCAACAAGGCACACGACTCACCAAGATTCATATTCATAAAATTCTTTCCCCTCTTCCCTGAGAACTCAATGCAATGGAGACCATTGCTTCCTAAGGGGGGAGAATTGATCCAGGTGGATATTGGTGGCCACCCACATGTTCCAAATTCCAACTAGCTCATCTTGACAGTTTTCAGTTCAACACGTTTCTCTGTAATGGGGGCATTTCTTTGTAATTGTGGGTTCTACACTTATGTGGTTGTTTTGAATTCCTACACAACATCTAGGTGGATATTGGTGGCCTTCCACCTATTCCAACTGGCTTATTTTGGAAGTTTTTACGTCAATACATCTTTCTGTACTTTCAGGGCCATTTTGGGGCTCTAAACAACATTTTGTTGGCTTGCCACATTCAAACTGTAGACAAAGTCAAAGTTTGATGGAATAATGCTTAGTTCTCAAAAACACCTTTTGGACTGGTCTATCACGCACCTAAAAGATAGATCGTATGATAACGTTACAACCCCAGGAAGTTAATGTACTAACTTGCCCCAATGGGGCCCACATGACTTTTGGTGCTTCATATTCTAGGGTTAGTTTTTGGATGTTTATGGTTTTGGAATTCATGTTTATCATAAAAAGGATTTAAGAGCCTTATTATAATCATCTTCTTGCTAATGAGCATAGCCGTCACATCTCTTCTCAGAGATAAAGCTGCCACCATTCTAGTGAGTCTTGCACTATGTATTTTTTGCAGTCTCTGTACATTTCTTTCATTAATAGAAATAATGTATTTCCATATTTCTTTGTTTCTGGCAATTTTTATGTGTATTTCATTGTAATATCTCCGCTTTCATTTCATTCCAAAAATAATCAGGATCATTTCCTTCTATCCTTCATGACTTTCCACCAAAATACTACAAATACCTTCCAAGTTTTGATGGAGAGCTTGATAAACTTTTTGTTGAAAAACACATGGAGACTTTTGAACATTTTACAGACCTTTTTGAGATAAACCATGATGATATTTTTATGATATTTTTTTCTCAATCATTACAAGGAAATGCTAAAACATGGTTTAGACATTTGCAACCAGAGTCAACAATTGCATGGGATGAATTGAGGGAAGCCTTCCTTAGATTTTTGGGTGAGAGGAAACCATGGGATCTACTCCTTTCATAGTTTTATGCCATGAGGAGAATGAAAGATGAAACCATCTCAAATTTCAATAGGAGGTTTTTTATTCTTTACTATAAAATTCCCAAAGATATCCAACCACCTGAAGGTACTACCAAGCTATACTATGAAACAACTTTCCATCCATACTTGTTTCTTCTTCTCTTGGAAAGGAGGTATGTCACTTTGCAACAAATGTTTATTGATTCCCAAGAGATTGAGGACAATATCAAAGCATGTGAAAAAATTTCAGATCAAGTTGAGGATGGGGGATGGGTGGAAAACACAATTGAGAGTGAGTATGAACAAAAAGAAGTTGATTTTAAACTAGATTTATTTCATTATGACGGTAGTATCACAATAAATTATGATCAGATATTTGACTCACCTACTGTTGTTCCAAATATTCATTTTGTTGATATTCAAGAGATTTATGATTTACTTATCTATGATGAGTATGACAGTTTGTAGTCCTATCTGATTTTTGTTCAGAAAATTAAGGACAGTTTGCAACCCTATCTGATTTTTGTTCAAAAAATTAATGACAGTTCGCAACCCTCATATTATAATTTCACAATTGCAAATGAAAAAAGACATGAGCCTACTGGAGGCGATTCTTTAAATTTGTGCCTTGCTTCTTTTGAGTTGTTGAGAAAGGATTTTAAAGCCACTAAAGAAGCACATAAGTTTGAGTTTTTGGAAAATCACATAGGGTTTCTAGAACTGGATAATGAGATATTTCAGCAACAGAGTTTCCAAAACCCTTATGTTGAAAGTGAGGTGCCTTCTCTGGAATATGAAGAGAGAATGAGGATACTTACTCAATGTTGTCTTAGAGATTCTCTTTTTATGATATTTCCAAAGAAACATATAAAAAACATAAATTTGAAATTTCCTGCTTTGAAACCCTAGACGATGACCCAATTTATGATGATTATAATGAACAGATGCAAGAAAACAATGAAGAGGATAAAATTCTCTCAAATAATCATAAAAAACAGGGTTTTGCATTTATTGAAAGTTTAAAACTAGGTTTTCCAGCTAGTCAAGATCAAATTTTTGTTTATTAGTTGGAAGATGTTCCAATTGATGAATGCTCTGGGTACATGAGTTTTCTTCTTGACATACATGATGACGAAAGTGGCCATATTATTTCCATTTGATGTAAGAGTGATTTTGAAGTTGAGGATTTAGGACAAAGATCATCTGTTGTGGAGGAAGGGGCTGCCCCTCCCTTTTTGTTGAGCAACAAGGGGAATTTAATCATGTTTTTCAAGATCCTTTTGAATCTTTGTTGGAAACATCAGAGAAATAATTTTTTGGGGCTTGCCTGGATTCAATCAGTGGATATAGCTCTTCAATAAATATGAGTTTTGGGGACATAGTCAATTTTCAGTTTGAGATGCCACCTAAAAGTTTTGTCATTTTCTTTCTGAGTAAAAGCCTACAAATAGTTATTTTCACCAGTTAGATGATTTTATGGCTTCATTGGAAATCTGATTACACTTGATCTAGTAGAGTTTAGATGATTAAAGTAGGGGAATAAGCTCGATTCCGATCATTTTTGTTTTCAATTTTTATTTTGCAGTAGATCAACAATAATGAATCCATATCCCAATGGATAAGGAACTTGAACTGCTAATGTTCTTGGAGCCTCACATAGAGGTCTCCATCCCCTGTGGAGCCAATGTTAGCACATTAAATGTACTAGAATTCGCCCTTGTTTTTCATTTTTTTCTTTGTCTAAGTTTTGTTAGGGTCATTTGATAAGTCAAAAATGGGTTCATTTAAGTCTTTTCCTAGCATATCTAAATGTCTCGTTGAGTCATATATGAAGGAATGAGTGATATGGTTGAGTTGAGTAAGGTCTTGGTGTCATAATGGTGGTTGTCATCATTAGCAGAAAGGGAAAGTATTGGTCATATCTCTTTGGTTTAAAGGTCATCATCATCAAGTGTTGTGTCCCAAAAAGGTGTAGAATTGATTTTGAAGTCACATCTGATTGTTTGGGAGCCATGTCATGTGTCAAACAAACCTTCTGCAAACTCTCCTAAAATTTCGCAACAAATACAAAAAGAAACTCATGAACTAAATCTCATATGATGATGTTTTGAAAATGTGGCAGTTTGTAATTTGTTGTTTTCAGCGCCATCTCTTCAACCATCATTTTCAGAGGGTCAGTTTCAAAAGAAGGTTCTATCATTCTTTACCTTTATTTCCATTTGAAAAATTACGCTACAGATTGGTTAATTCACTGGAAACTATGGCGCTGCGAACTCTCTTGTAGCGGTTGAAGGTGGATCAGAGGATTCAAAAGACTGTTGATTTGGTTTTCTGCAACAAGGATTGAGCTTTATATATACTAGGTAGTATGCTTGAATGTTCAAATTCCATGCCTAAAATATTATTATCAAGTGAACCCTAGCTGCTGAAAACTTTTTGTTCTCTGCAAACTAGTTTATACTATTGTTGTTGCGAACTTATCTTTGATTGGTTATCTTGCATAGTAATATCTTTAACTTTTATGAAAACCCGAGATTTAAGTTTTCTTGTCAAAGGATCACTTACAACTATTTCTTGCAATCATAACCCCATTGCTGCAAAATTCCTATGCGCTACGAATCCCCTATTTTTTCCAGTTGATAAAACCCTAGTTGACTGCGTTTTCATTCATATTTGAAAAAACATATTTTCATTCAAGATTGTTTTTCTTTCCATATATTTGAAACCGTAAACCCTTCTGATGAAAACCCTAGTATAAAATTCATTGATGCAAACTGAGAAATTGCATTGCAAACTCTCTATTTTAAGATAGTTGCCCCGATTTTGTATGTTTGAGGTTTTATACAATTTTGAGTTGTCAAATTTTCTTCCATCTCCTAGCTTCAACCTTATTTCAGTTTCTACATTATTGGGAAGCAAACCGTATTTTTGTAGAATCAAGCAGTAAACCCTATTTAGCAGTTTCCATCACATACTCTGGTAGCAACTGTTATTAGAGGGTGTAGGGTTTTGATTAAGCTGTCATGGACACTCATCAAGGGAAGAAGATTCATAAAGGAGGGGAGATTGTCAAGGTTGAGCCCTATGACCTGCAACTAATCAAATCAGATCCATTTTTCAGAGAGGCATTTCAGAGAGTGGGTTGCCTGGTTTCTTGTGAGAAGATGTAGAGAGGACACCTTAAGGTTGTAGCAGGAACTAACAAAGGTTTTAATGCTTCTTGCACCTTTTTTGGAATTAGTTATTATGTTCAAAAGAAAAATTAAATCTACAGTAAAGTTCGCAGCGCATCCCTCTCAAGGGGGAAATCAACTTTATTTATATTAGACTGGTCATATCAAAAGTAGTGTCTATTGGCACAACAAGGCCGACCTCAATAACTCAAAATATAATTAATAATTACCATATTAATTATCTTTTACATTATCTTTCACTTTATGGTGGGGTCGACCTGTACCCTTTACATCAAAAATAGGGTTACAGGTAAGTATGAATCTTAGGAAATATCTAAAGGGATCTCATACACCCACTATTTCTCAACCATTAGGGGTACATCCCCCTATGCTCAGCCACAGGGACGTCCAAGTCTCTATCTCACTACGTCTCATAGGAGAATCATCATAATACACACTCACTAGTGCTCAACCACTAGGATCACACCAACTTGTGCTCAACCACAGGAACTTCCTACTCAGCAGATCTTTATCTCACCGTGTCTCATAGGAGAATCATCTGGAGTATCACATCATCTCAAATCTCTGCACATAGGAGAACATTAAACCCATCACATGGTATCCTTCACCCCTCACAGGGGTACACATCGTTTCATCTCTATCTCAGAGATAATGAAAAACCCAACTCATGGGATTCCTCACCCCACATAGGGGCACACAACGTTCCATATTTGTCTCAGAGAGGAACCACACACCCATCTCATGGGCACACCCAATTCATGGGCTTCCTCAACCCACACAAGGGAACACAACATTCCTTCTCCGTCTCAGAGAGGAACAACACACCCATCTCATGGGCACACCCAACTCCTGGGATATTTCTCAGGCCGACTCACTCAGTTTGTGTCCTAGAGGATGTTTCACGCAACTCTAATCATGAACATTATTTTGGAAGTTTTCATGTCAGTACATTTTTCTCTACTTCTAGTCCCGTTTTGGGGCTCTAAACAAATTTTTCTTGTCTTGCCACAATCAAACTATAGACAAAGTTAGAGTTTGATGGCATAATGCATAGTTCTAAAAAATAAATTTCCAACAGGCTATCACACGCCTAAAATGAAGATCAAATGCAAAATTTACAACCCCAAGAAGTTAATGTACTAACTTACCCCAACGAGGCCCACATGACTTTTGGTGCTTCATCTCCTAGGGCTTTGACATTCATGTTTATCATAAAAAGGACTTCATAGCCTCATTATAATTATCTTCTTGCGAATGAGCATAGCTGTCACATATCTTCTCAGAGATAAAGATGCCACCATTCTAGCGAGTCTTGTAGTCTGTATTTTTTTACAATCTCTGTACATTTCTTTCATTGATATAAATCATGTATTGTTGTATTTCTCTGTTTTTTGCAATTTTTATGTGTATTTCATTGTAATTTCTCTTCTTTCATTTTGTTCCGAAAATAATTTGGATCAGTGGTATTAGAGCATGTTTCTCTTGATCATTTTCAGTGCATGCCCCGACGAGGTCCAAGTATAGTAAGTTGGGTCTCGAGATTGTCTCTCTTGAGGAAAATCGCTCTCGCATGCCCAAGAAATCCTCTATGGTGGAAGAAAATAAAAATGGCAGAGAAAAAGATTCTATTAACCTGTTGCTTGAAAAATATTTCGTGCGACAGAGGGACGAAATGATGGAGAATGTTTCCCACATCCCTCATTGCCTGCTGATAGAAACATGGGCATATTCATCAAGAAACCACTTTGGAGGAACCTCTCCCTTCAAAGTACAAGTTTATTTTGATATTCCCGTATTTGAAGGTCAGATAGATGCAGATGCCTTAGAAAAATGGTTGAATATGCTAGAAGGTTATTTCTATGTTCACAATTTTTTCGATAGGGAAAAAATTACCTTCTCACTCCTCAAGGCTCTCCCCCATGTCAAACATTGGTTTTAAACTTACTAGGAGCAAAGTTCCAGAGAGGAATTTGGAATATATGGGGTCGAGAACACTTGGGATTTTTTTGTGGATGTGGTCAAGGAACAATACTACCATGTTGATAAATATGAAGATCAATACATGAGATGGACCACATTGCGGCAAGAGAAGAGCCAAACAATGTTGGAGTTCACAAATACTTTCCATACCTTGCGCACCAAGATGAGTATCAAAGACTCCGAGCAAAACATTGTTTTGAAATATCGTGGGGCTCTGCATAGGTACATCCAAACCGAAATGGATTTCCTAAAAATCTCATCTTTGGGAGTTGCCTATCGATATGTTGTCAAAATCGAGAAGAAATTTAGGCACCAAAACAAATGTGAGTTCGGGTCTACAAATATGCAACAACCAAATCATGGTAAATACAATCATAACAAAGAGCCTTCTGACAACCAGTCCAAGACACGGGAAAATAAGGGTAAAGGAAAGATGAATAATTACACTAGGAAGTGGTGCGACTTCCAAAACATCCCCTGACACAACATTGATGAATGTCTCTAGAAACAGTCATTGGTGACTGAGGTCAAATACAAGGATCCAAACCCTGATTCGAAATCAGATCTAGAAAGTATTGAAAACAAATAGATCATCGACGCAGACCCTACTGCTACTATAGTGACTGCAATAATTCAACCAGAGGAACCAATAGATCCTAAAGAGGGGGAGCACCTCTTCCATTCACAGATGTGGGTGAAGGGGACCCCGTTGCATTTCATTGTTGATAGTGGTAACCAGAAGAGCCTCATCTCAGTTGAAGTCGTCAAAGAGTTGAGGTTGTTGAAAAAACCACACCCACAACCATACAACATCAGGTGGCTTCACTAGGGACGAGATCTCCATGTCAACCAACAATGTTGCCTATCCTATGGCATCCAACCCTTCAAGGATGAGGTTGTGTGTGTTGTTTCCCCTCTTGATGTCTGTGATGTTGTTTTGGGACAACCATACATGTGGAAAAATCATGTTGTTATGAGTCTCGACCTCATACTATCATTATTACTTTGGGGGGTCAACTTTATAGGATACCATAGGTAGTTCAGACTACTGTTCCACCAAAACAATGTCGTAAGGTAATCTATTGTATTGAAAAATTCATCCTTTTCACAATCTGTTCAAAGGATGCACAAAAGGCCACTACAACCACTGCAACCTCAACACCTTCTATCCAACAAAAGCATATTGAAAAAGAGAAAGAAGATATTGTTTCTTCACCTACAATGGTGCCTACACAATTCCTCGTCAAGCCCAGAGACAACAGGTTGGTGGAACAAATTCAACCCTGCCAACAATAGGTTTGTGACAACGTTCCATAGACCAAGCAACGCAACTTCTCCAACAAGGCACACAACTCACCAAGATTCATATTCATAAAATTATTTCCCCTCTTCCTCGAGAACTCAACGCAATGGAGACCATTGCTTCCTAAAGGGGGAGAATTGATCCAGGTGGATATTGGTGGCCACCCACATGTTCCAAATTCCAACTAGCTCATCTTGACAGTTTTCAGTTCAACACGTTTCTCTGTAATGGGGGCATTTCTTTGTAATTGCGGGTTCTACACTTATCTGGTAGTTTTGAAGCCCTACAAAACATCCATGTGGATATTGGTGGCCTTACACCTATTCCAACTGGCTTATTTTGGAAGTTTTTACATCAATACATCTTTCTGTACTTTCAGGGCCATTTTGGGGCTCTAAACAACATTTTGTTGGCTTTCCACAGTCAAACTATAGACAAAGTCAGAGTTTGATGGAATAATGCATAGTTCTCAAAAATACCTTTTGGAATGGTCTATCACATGCCTAAAATAGATATCGTATGAAAAATTTACAACCACAGGAAGTTAATGTACTAACTTACCCCAATGGGGCCCACATGACTCTTGGCGCTTCATCTTCTAGGGTTAGGTGTTTGGATGTTTATGGTTTTGGCATTCATGTTTATCTTAAAAAGGACTTAAGAGCCTTATTATAATCATCTTCTTGCTAATGAGCGTAGCCGTCACATCTCTTCTCAGAGATAAAGCTGGCACCATTCTAGCAAGTCTTGCACTATGTATTTTTTGCAGTCTCTGTACATTTCTTTCATTAATAGAAATCATTTATTGCCGCATTTCTTTGTTTATGGCAATTTTTATGTGTATTTCGTTGTAATATCTCTTCTTTCATTTCATTCCAAAAATAATCCGAATCATTTCCTTCTATCCTTCGTGACTTTCCACCAAAACACTACAAATACCTTCCAAATTTTGATGGAGAGCTTGATAAACTTTTTGTTGAAAAACACATGGAGACTTTTGAACATTTTACAGACCTTTTTGAGATAGACCATGATGATATTTTTATGATATTTTTTTCTCAATCATTACAAGGAAATGCCAAAACATGGTTTAGACATTTGCAACCAGAGTCAATAATCTCATGGGATGAATTGAGGGAAGCCTTTCTTATATTTTTGGGTGAGAGGAAACCATGGGATCTACTCCTTTCATAGTTTTATGCCATGAGGAGAATGAGAGATGAAGCCATCTCAAATTTCGATAGGAGGTTTTTTATTCTTTACTATAAAATTCCCAAATATATCCAACCACATGAAGGTACTACCAAGCTATACTATGCAACAACTTTCCATCCATACTTGTTTCTTCTTCTCTTGGAAAGGATGCTTGTCACTTTCCAACAAATGTTTATTGATTCCCAAGAGTTTGAGGACAATATCAAAGCATGTGAGAAAATTTTAGATCAAGTTGAGGATGGGGGATGGGTGGAAAACACAATTGAGAGTGAGTATGAACAAAAAGAAGTTGATTTTAAACTAGATTTATTTCATTATGACGGTAGTATCACAATAAATTATGATCAGATATTTGACTCACCTGTTGTTGTTCCAAATATTGATGTTGTTGATAGTCAAGAGATTTATGATTTACCTATCTATGATGAGTATGAGGATGATCATGATATTGATCTTATAAAACAACCAACTGTAGGTTTTCTATCAGAAAATGGTTCTTTTCAAAATATTAATGACAGTTTGCAACCCTCATATTATAATTTCACAATTGCAAATGGAAAAACACATGAGCCTACTGGAGGTGATTCTTTATATTTGTGCCTTGCTTCTTTTGATTTGTTGAGAAAGGATTTTAAAGCCACTAAAGAAGCACATAAGTTTGAGTTTTTGGAAAATCACATAGGGTTTCTAGAACTAGATAATGAGATATTTCAACAACAAAGTTTCCAAAACCCTTATGTTGAAAGTGAGGTGCCTTCTCCGGAATATGAAGAGAGAATTGAGGATACTTAATTTTTTTTTCGAGCTTCTCTTTTTCCGAGATTTCCAAAGAAACATATAAAAAACAAAAAAATTGAAATTTCCTGCTTTGAAACCCTAGACGATGGCCCAATTTATGATGATTATAATGAATAGATGTAGAAAAACAATGAAGAGGATAAAATTCTCTCAAATGATCTTAAAAAACAGGGTTTTGCATTTATAGAAAGTTTAAAACTAGGTTTTCCAGCTAGTCAAGATCAATTTTTTGTTTATTAGTTGGAAGATGTTCCAATTTATGAATGCTCGGGGTACATGAGTTTTCTTTTTGACATACATGATGATGAAAGTGGTCATATTATTTCCATTTGCTGTAAGAGTGATTTTGAAGTTGAGGATTTAGGACAAAGATCATTTGTTGTGGAGGAAGGGGCTGCCATATTTCCTTATGTTTATGAATTTTTTTTTCCAGATGCAGGCTTCCCCTCCCTTTTTGTTGAGCAACACGGGGAATTTAATCATGTTTTTCAATATCCTTTTGAATCTTTGTTGGAGACATCAGAGAAATAATTTTTTGGGGCTTGCCTGGATTCAGTCAGTGGATATAGCTCTTCAATAAAGATGAGTTTTGGGGACAGAGTCAATTTTCAGTTTGAGCTGCCACCTAAAAGTTCTATCTTTTTCTTTCTGAGTAAAAGCCTACAAATAGTTATTTTCACCAGTCATATGCTTTTATGGCTTCATTGGAAATCTGATTACACTTGATCTAGTGGAGTTTAGATGATTAAAGTAGGGGAATAATCTCGATTCCGATCATTTTTGTTTTCGGTTTTTATTTTGCAGTAGATCAACAATAATGACTCCATATCCCAATGGATAAGGAACTGGAACTACTAATGTTCTTGGAGCCTCACAGAGAGGTATCCATCCCCTGTGGAGCCAATGTTAGCACATTAAATGTACTGGAATTCACCCTTGTTTTTCATTTTTTTCTTTGTCTAAGTTTTGTTAGGGTCATTTCATAAGTCAAAAATGGGTTCATTTAAGCCTTGTCCTAGCATATCTAAATGTCTCACTGAGTCATATATGAAGGAATGAGTAATATGGTCAAGTTGAGTAAGGTCTTGGTGTCATAATGGCGGTTGTCATCATTAGCAGAAAGGGAAAGTATTGGTCATTTCTCTTTGGTTTAAAGGTCATCATCATCAAGTGTTGTGTCCCAAAAAGGTGTAGAATTGATTTTGAAGTCACATCTGACCATTTGGGAGCCATGTCACGTGTCAAACAAACCTTATGCAAACTCTCCTAAAAGTTCGCAACAAATAAAAAAAGAAACTCATGAACTAAATCTCATATGATCATGTTTTGAAAATGTGGCAGTTTGTAATTTCTTGTTTTTAGTGCCATCTCTTCAACCATCATTTTCAAAGGGTCGGTTTCAAAAGAAGGTTCTATCATTCTTTACCTTTATTTCCATTTGAAAAATTATGCTACAAACTGGTTAATTCACTGCAATCTATGGCGCTGCGAACTCTCCTATAGCGGTTGAAGGTGGATCAGAGGCTTCAAAAGACTGTTGATTTGGTTTTCTGCAACAAGGATTGAGCTTTATATATACTAGGTAATATGATTGAATGTTCAAATTCCATGCCTAAAATCTTATTATCAAGCTAACCCTAGCTGCTGTAAACTTTCTATTCTCTGAAAACTAGTTTATACTATTGGTGTTGTGAACTTCTCTTTGATTGGTTAGCTTGCATAGTAATATCTTTAACTTTTATGAAGACTCGAGATTTACGTTTTCTTGTCAAAGGATCACTTACAACTATTTCTTGCAATCATAACCCCATTGCTGCAAAATTCCTATGCGCTACAAATCCCCTATTTTTTCCAGTTGATAAAACCCTAGTTGACTGCGTTTTCATTCATATTTGAAAAAATATCTTTTCATTCAAGATTGCTTTTCTTTCCATATATTTGAAACCGTAAACCCTTCTGATGAAAACCCTAGTATAAAATTCATTGCTGCAAACTGAGAAATTGCGCTGTAAACTCTCTATTTTAACATAGTTTCCCCGATTTTGTATGTTTGAGGTTTTATACAGTTTTGATTTGTCAAATTTTCCTCCATATCCTAGATTCAACCTTATTTCAGTTTCTACAATATTGGCAAGCAAACCCTATTTTTGCAGAATCAAGCAGTAAACCCTATTTAGCAGTTTCCATCACATACTCTGGTAGCAACTGTTATTAGAGGATGTAGGGTTTTGATTAAGCTGTCATGGACACTCATCAAGGGAAGAAGATTCATAAAGGAGGGGAGATTGTCAGGGCTGAGCCCTATGACCTGCAATTAATCAACTCTGATCCATTTTTCAGAGAGTGGGTTGCTTGTTTTTTTGTGAGAAGATGGAGAGTGGACACTTTAAGGTTGTAGCAGGAACTAACAAAGGTTTTAAGGCTTCTTGCACCTTTTTTGGAACTAGTTATTGTGTTCATAAAGAAAAATTAAATCTGCAGGAAAGTTCGCAGCGCATCCTGCTCAAGGTGTTGTGAACTTCTAAAATTGAAACGATTTGCAACAAATTAGTATGTTGCGAATTCATAATTTCATCATATATTTTAAAATACGAACTGGGTTTCGCTAATATTTTTTGCAAAGAAGAATTATAATATCATTGACTTGTGGACCAAAAATAAGCCCAACCTAGTTCATCCTTTGGGAGAAAAGTTGAAAACATCACCTATAGGAAAGTTTGTAGTGAATCCTGCAGAGGCACTGCGAACTTGACAGTTAATTGGAATTTGAGTTGTAGGAGGGCTGGCACCTATCATAAGAGGTTCAAATAACTTCTTAGAGATCATTTAGACATCAAGGGAAACTTTTTCCTCAGATCCAGCTCCATCAAATCTTCATGCAATGAGTTGGCTTCAGTTATATTTATTACTACCAACAACTTCCTGGAATCTAGCAGTTTGTTAAATTTCCGTTTGTTTGTCTATCACCACATCTCTCCAAGGAACAAAATCCTATGCTAGAGCTAGGTAACAAGTCATAGAGATAATTTTGATGTAATTTTTTATTTAAGATGTAATCTAATTCCATAGAGAGGTTGGAGTGGGTTTTTGGGAGACTCATACTATTGTTTCATACTGTAAAATTTTTCCAGATGATGTATGTACATATTTAATATTCTTGAATGGTTAATGATCAACTTTTCTTCTACTACTACATGCTATTCTTATCTTTGGTTTTGATATTGTCTACTGGTAAATGGTTTATCTTTGGTGCTTGTTTCTATGAAATTACAATGACTGATTTACTATCTTTTATTGATGCAAGTGTTGTCAAAACATATAATCTTGTTAACCTGGAGGTTCGTTCTTAGTGAGATTTCCTCTATACGTGTACTAAGGTGCCTGAAGTAGTTTGGTTCATATATCCACAGTTTCTTCCTCATTCTTCCATCTTTTCACTGATATCTTGTAAACTGATTAGAGATTGTTCAAGCCTTGCTTACTAAAGTATGTTTTATGGAGATTTTGTGTTGATACTTCGAACTGAGCTTCTCATCCATTCGTTACACTTGAAATAAAATATTATCTTTTTACAAACCTAGAAATCCATGATGGGTATTAGGATTACACCTACAGTAGTCTAGGTGTGACTTCTAGTGCTAACACTCTCTAACCATCCTTCTTGACTTTTGAAACCATGCTTAAAGCTTACATGTCTATCCAAATCCCCCAAGGCTTGAGACCTCATATGGCCAAGAAGGCATGTGGATTGGTACTCAAGTACACCATGAATCTAAAAAGGTTGTCCTAAAATCCCTCCACAACAACCATGTACAACCCTAGGCATTGAAGTCCAATACCACAACACCACCGACGAGCAATGCTCCAACCACTCTTCAAGACTTTTATATCACAATTCCAATACAATGCATACAAATTACTGACATAAGTAGTATATTGAGTTGTCCCCAACCCATAATATGTTACTTGTAATATTCACCTTCATGGTTATGGGCTCCCAAAACATCATCAAATAAACCGACCCTCTTGACCCACTAGTGGATGACTTGACAATCACCACCTCACCACATGCGACCGATGCATTAATTGTCAACATGTAAAGAAAGAATATACGTGCTAAATCCCGCATGTCATCATGAGAATACAAAATCACCGTCATCACCACATTCTCATGCATGTCATCATAAAATATCTCGTCATAAATAATTTTGTGTAATTACATCATGTCATCACATGAGGAGATATTATCATAAGAAATATAATGTCAACACATATTTATCAAGACATAGCCTTTCATCATTATGATTAAATGGAATCACATAACATCATATGTAAATACATATTCTCTTATGATAACATAACATCATGAAGACATAAGGAATATGACGTAATAAACCATCATGGACATTATTATCATGATTTATCAACAAAATCAATCCCCTAGCTTGTAATATCAGGAATACCAACTATCACAACTAATGAAATAATTATCACTAAAACATCCATTAAGTTTGTCTACCCAACCTAACTCAAAAAAGGATCATTAGTACTATGAGTGCCTGATACTAACTATTTCTTGATTATCATTTCCCCTTCTTTGAACAAGAAGGTTGACATTTTAAAATATATATAGTCACCCTATCAGTAAGAAAAAGTTTTCATATATATTTTCCTTATCTGAATATATTTTTAACCTTCAGGTAAGTCCCTGTCATCTAGAGCCACAATCTCTAGGCATGTACTCTTTCCCACATAGTGAAATTTAGTGAATTTCAACACTAAGCGATTATAGGCCTTACTAGCATGATATTTAAATTCTCAATTTTGTATATCTTTTGATCTTACCCAAATTTCTTATGTCACATTACATCTCTTAGAAGTATAAACCATGACTCTTGAATACATATTTACTAGGAAATCATGTGCCTAGGAAGATACCTTTCCATATGCGAACTATTAAAGCAAAGTTAAACTCTCTTACCAGGATATTTTTTTCATTTGAGGGTATAGTACTTAAAATGTAACATACATATCACTTAGAAGTTATGTTTTTGTATTCTTGAATGGCACAATAAACACACATAATTATGTGCACACAAATATGTTGTAAATGTAAAAACACTTTGTTTTGAATAGCCCATATGAATAAAAGTATTCTTTTGACTTACTACACTTTTATTATGCACTAGCAAAGACAAGGGCTTGCTATCTTGATCTTTAAGGAAAATCAAACATTGCATCAAATAATAGAGATAAGAACCTTTGGATTGCAAAGTGATTGTCTTAGATTTGAAAAGAACTCATCACAACAATAGTAAGAGGAGCAATTGTTTTCAAGTTCCTTAGAAATTGTAGACTTGTACTTACACCCTTCACAATCCTATTCTGATCAATCAGAGAAAGTACATATCCTTTCTCCAATTAAATGAAAATAAATTGTTGGCATATATTCTTATGGTTCTTAGCCCATATAATGATTGGCATAATAGGGATTGTTTTACATGAAGGCAGAGAAATATAACTTGTATGCTCCTTGTTTGTCACTTTTAAGATACTGGTGAACAAGAGATATTAATTTCAAGAAGTTTCAAACCACAATGAAACTAGTTATTGGTTTGATCATATTTTATGAGCCTAACCAACAATCTAGAAAATGTTTTGCTAATAAACTATTTAAGAAAACCTCTCATAGAAGAAACATCAATATAAGGGGCACTATTATTTCATATCATATTTCTACATTATACACAATATGCATATTTCTCCCTTTCACTAATATGCTAGCAATATATGGTGAAGTTGTACATGTTCATTCGATTTTATTCTCCCTTTATCTCTCTACGGTTGACCCCAAGAAATGAAATTCCATGCACCAGGGAAGAGGAATATATTACCTTGTTGACTAGGCTAGCTTACGGGGATACCCCACCCCCGGTATTGGCCCCCATCACCACTAGTGGCTTATTCCCATTTCATTTGAATCCTTATATATTTTCATATGCACAACTCCTACAATAGTTTCGTATAGATATTTTCCAAGGATTGGCTCAGCTTGGGCAGTCATCTCATCAAAAAACATTATGACAATATTCTCAACATAAGTAATTCGATTTTCATATATCTTTTTTTTTTTTTTTTTTCGTCTGGCCCAATATATATTCATTCGACTTGGTCCTCTCCCAATACATATAATATCCCCAGATGGACTACCACTGGTTTCCAACTTAGTAGTTATTGTTCTCAACCAACAGGTATCCATATAAAAAGATATCTATCTCTTATCAATCTCAGCTAACAGGTACACATCATCATGATAGGGTGTTTGTTGGCTTACTCAATGTAGGTTGGATTTATAGAGAAACATATTAGGATTGATATTAATAATGATAGATAAATTTATTATTAATATTACTTCTAGGTTTTGAGGTAGTAAGACAACTTCTACCATATTTACATCTCCAAGCCTCAAGTATATCTAAAGTAAAAGACAAATCAACTCTTTTCTAGGTCAATTGTAAAGAAGAGGTTATTGAGGACGAGACATCTTTCCCACATTGTTATGAAGAGTAAAATCATCATATATATTGGCTATGATGAATATGAATGAGTGGTTGCAGAGATGAATAATTTCCTGTCAATATTGCCTTCCAGTAAAATTCAAGTAGATATTGAACCAACACTTATTACCACAAGCAAATATTAAACCAACAATTTTTACCACAACAATCCAAATACTCTAGGATTTAATAATACTAACTACAATATATATCTACTACTACGGTTAAGAGAAATTTGAAGAACACTAGATTCATCATACATCTATATTTAGATATAAGATTCCAGATTTATTCCCTAGGTTAATTCTATGTCTAGCTTAATTTTAGATCTAAATTGTAGATCCACCATGGTAATAATTTTGAATTACATGTTCTTTGATCATAGGGATGAACCATTTGTCATGGATCTACCTCTATAGAAATATTTATCATGGAAAAATAAATTGTAATGTTAATCTATGAAAGCATACATTGTTACGAGGGAAAAACTCTCTATGGCCAAGGGTAAACCACAACAGACAGGTATGACTGCAGAAATAAACTCAATTCCATTGTATGCTATATAAAATAATGTGCAATATAAGAAAGAGGCCTACCTCGATCCAACGTTCGATGATGTTCCTCCATTGAGCACTTCAACCCAAAGCTTTCTACCTACAACAAGTTCTCAACAAACAAGCAGAGCAATTACATAGTGATAATATAAAGAGGTTAGCACATTAGATAACATAATTCATGAACAAACATTACAAACATGCCCATGGATAATAATCATATATTTTCATGATACCAATAGGGTGGGAAAGGAGTATTTCTATTAATAATTGATCAAAACCAAGAAACCAAGAAACCAAGAAACCAAGTTCCTTCCAACTGGGCCTCCACCACTTCAATCCTCCACCAAAGGAAAGCTCAAAGGAGAGAGACAATGAGGTTCTCTCAACAATAGGGAAAGAGCTTGGGGGTTGAACATTGTGTTCAGACTTAAGGGACAAAGGGATGTAGACTCAATATGAAGTAATTTTTCCAGAGTAACTTTGCTCTCAAAGTTGAATGCTTTCTCCTCTTTTCCATCGCTCAGAATTGTGCTTTTATTGTCTTCAAAATGCAACTGAAGGACTGAGTCAGAACGTTTCCAGTCTGTGGAAGGCCAAGGATCAAAGATCTCCTGTCTTGACATGGAAATCCGACTCCATTTTTGTATTTTCTGGCAAAAATCTCAATGTACACAGGTTGTAGTGGAGCAACCTGCATATACACATGCTATATAGCAGATAGGGCGCGCATATGTGGAAAAATGTGTATTTTTGGTGCTGGATTCATCAAAAAGGGATGACAAGTCTTCATAGGGAAATGGAAAAAGGACCTCTGTGCAAGATAGCAATGATGAGACAAATCTTGCTATAACAGATGCCCCCTAATGTGTGAGATCTGAGGAGTATCTGTGATGGCCAAAATGCATTATAAATAACCCAAGAGTAGAGTGGTAGAGAACCAACTGGACGAACTCGATTGCTCATTACATTTTGTACTGACTTTGCATACATGGTTGCCAAGAATACAATGCAGATCCATGTGGAAAATATACCAAATAAGTGTCTATGGCCATGAATAGGAAAATACAAATGCAGTTACATGCCAAGAGTTGTCATAGTCACGAACAAGGCCCAGTGAAACTAGTCTCAAAATCAATTTGAAGATATCTGTATACCATGGAGTACAATCAGATCTCCCATGATCACTGAAGTCAAATAGGTGATGGTCCAATGAAAGGGAAGTAACAACTCAGGAAAGATGCAACCACATAGTGATGTCTTCAAGTCTTCTACACTATCCGCCAAGGGTGAAAGTCTACATCATGTGAATAAAGGAGTCGAGGTCGAACATAATGAGACATCGTTTGATTACCAGTCATTGAGGTATACCGTTAACAAACGCGAGACAACCTACCAATAATGAAAGTAGGTATCAAGGCACAAAGTACATTCCTACAAGTGTGAATAAAGGAGTCAGTGTCAAACACTTGAGAAATCCATTGATAATGAGACATTGATGTATTCCCATCTATCAATGGCGAGAGAACCTGCCACTAATGACTGCAAGCCTCAAGGTTCTCATAAAAATCTAGGTCCCATATCTCGAATAAACGAGCTGGAGTCAATGGAATGAGACCCGCTGAAAGGAGAGCATTAAGGCATCTCTCATCAGTCAGCACGAGGAACAAAGCAGGAGCTTCATGATTTGGTGGAGATCGGACGAAGAACATGTTTACGAACCAATGACCCTATGCGTCTTTCACGTGTACCAAATGAAAGCGGTATACGAAAAAGACCCCCTGAATAGCAACCAATGATGAAAACTACTGACAAAGGCGAGGAAACTACCAATAAGGCTAATGGCATCCAAGACACTACACGAATCCCAAAGTGTGAATAGATGTCTTGTCATCGAACACAAGGGAAACCACCCAGTCAACGACCAATGATCCAATGTCGATTGTTGGGTTCAAGGTGACCTATTGATGATGCAAGTAGGGCCAGGGTGCATTATAAGACCATAGTATCATGTGATTCTGAGACAAACTGAGGGTATGACTGACATGCAAAGTAAATATTTCTGAGGAGTGGCTGACACAGGTTGATAGACTTCCTTTGAACAAGAGCATGAGACATATGGTGGAATTTGACAACATAGACTCAATGATGTGACTATTAGATGTAGGAGGCATCAATAACATTCTCTATAGGGACTGGAAGAGTAACTAGTCAGTAGAGAAAACTTTGTAACAATATCAGCTTCCTAAGGCCATGCTAAACCCAAAATTATGATGACACAAGGACTCAATAATTTTGTGCTTTGTTCAAAGGCGACATGACTACTGCTAATTATAATATAGTACTCCCTTCCCACCTATATTTTTTTTGTTTTTTCATAACAAATGAATGCTATGATACAGAGGAGGAAACGAGTGTCGCAAGTAAGCAAAACTAGTTCTAGCAGTGGAACGTACCTATGTTCAATGCAAGCAAATGCATGCGGGAGATGGACACTCAGGGTGATGTTTCCTCCAAGGTATAGGGTGTCAAATTGCGAAGGATATAAACAAGGATCTTCTTGGTTGAGGATGTAAATACTGCTTAGGTAATGGTTTTATAACACAAAGCGAGAACCGGCTAAAGGCTCAATACTCCAAGCGAGGGCATGAAATGAAATCACAACTTAACGCCAAAAAATGTCATTTTTTATGTTTATTAGTCTATTTGGTGTGAAAAAGGGGTAAACTTGTGCCAAATAGATGTCTTTTCAAATCCAATTTATGAGTGTGAAAAAGACAAGTTCACTCGGCGATCTTTTCTATTTTTGGTAATGAGTCGGAAAAGAGATTAACTAAGACTCATGACCTTTCAAATTCCAATTTAACGAGTGTGAAAGGGACAAATCACTCGAAAATATTTTCGGTTTTTATACGAGTCAGAAAAGAGATTAACTAAGACAAGTTAGGGAGATTCTAGGTGACAAGTGATGGGGGAGGCCAAGGCTCTCATGTGGACCTTCTATGGAATGCCAGTATCTTACGAAGAACCGACACAAGCTTGGGAAGACCTAAAGCTCTCCTAGTTGAGGAGGACAAAGTGATAACGAAGGTTATCGTCTTCATGTTATATCGGATAATGTCTCTTCTTGGAAAATACATAGGCGGAGGCATTGGATACCCCACAACACCATCCCAATCAAAGAAAACCTCGTCAAGACTTGGAAGGAGAGAAATCGGGAAGAGTAAAACTCTTTCTTGTTAAGAAGGTGAAGTAATAGAAATGCTAGGGACATGGCATAGAAGGTATAGAACCAAAACCAGCAGAGCAAGATCGACCAAAAATTGCATTGGCGTGACCGCTTCCTTAGACTTGTCACTCTTCGAGAGAAGAGTGGGGTCGATCAAATACTGCATTGATACGACCACTTCCTCAACCATTGGTTGAATAGGATGCAAGATGACAAGGTCAAGAGGTGCATCGCCCCAAAAAACAAGAGTGTTTTCGGTCGAGGATTGCATCAACATGACCGTTGGTTGAACAATATGTGAGACAACAAGGTCAAGAGATGCATCACCCCTGAACATAGGAGAGGTGTCGGTCTAAGATTGCATCGACATGACCATAGGTTGAATGGGATGTGAGACAACAAGGTTAAGAGGTGCATCACCCCAAAAAACAATAATGTTGTCGGTTGAAGATCGCATCGACACGACCGTTGGTTGAACAATATGCGAGACAAAAAGGTCAAGAGATGCATCACCCCTGAACATAGGAGAGGTGTCAGTCGAATATTGCATCGAAATAACCACAGGTTGAATAGGATTTGAGACAACAAGGTCAAAGGACGCATCAACCCCTAAAGGGAAAGGGGTTTCAGCCGAAGATTGCATCGGCATGACTGTTGTATCAACCAAAGAAGGAACAGAGTGTTGTGAAACCATATATGCCTCAGAACCCAGAGGGCCCTTAGGTGAGCTCCACGCTTTTGGTATCCCAACAGTAACAGGACACAAATGAGTAAAGTGACTTCCTTCACAAATCCTGCAAAGGAATTTAGGCTTACGTCTGAAACGTCTAGGCTTATCAATCATATGAATGCCCCCAGCATGACTTGCAGTGGCTAGTAGCAAATCTCCAACATGACTAGTAGAGGTTGGTGATGGATCCCCAACATGACTAGCAGAGGTTGGTAATGGATGTGCAGTGTGACTAGCAGTGAACATACATGTGCCCCCGACATGAATTACAACGGTTGTTTGTAGGTCTTGAACATGTCTCGCAAAGGTTGTCGACCAATCTCCAACATGACTAGCAGAGGTTGGTGATATAATTCCATTATGACATGCAGTGACTGGACTTGTGCCCCTAGCATGACTTGCAGCGGCTGGTTGCAAGTCTTCAACATGAATTGCAGAGGTTGTCGACCAATATCCAACCTGGCTAGCAGAGGTTGGTGATATAACTCCAGTATGACACCCAGTGACTGGACTTGTGGCGGTGGTGAATTGAGGCATTTGAGACCAAGGTACAAGGAAAGGTTGGTTTTGAGGAATTGTAGGCTAGGAAGGATCCTGGTTTACACCTTGTCCCTGTCCGACAGTATAGTATCCTCCTCCATACTGATACATAAAGGGTTGTAAGGGCATCGACACTGAGGAAGCTGCTTGCAAAGAGAAAGCGACATGACAAGGGTTACTCATGTGAGGATATATGTTCCTCCCAGATGAAGGAAATTCGTGAGGGGGGGTGCCCATACTATAAAAATAATTCCCTCTGGATGAAACACCAGAGGGAATACATAGGTCCACCATGGGAAAAGTGTTCGTAGGAATCGACATAGTGGAAGAAGGATAAGTGGACAAAGTGTAACAAGTAGAATGATTGCTTAATTGGGCACTTACTTCTTGCATAGTGGATTCGTAGGAAGGAAAATTCCAACCTCCTACTGTAAGAGGTGTTTGAAGGATATGCCTCCCACCAAACAGAGAGGGATAAGAAGGAGGCATCATGCCTCTAGACCCAAAACTTGTATCCACATAAGGAGGTGAGACATAGGATGGAAAGTGCGAAGACATATCAAGCATACCATGAGAAAAATGATTAGAGACCCAAGGCATTGACTGAGTATTATAATTTTGCATACCATAATGTGAAGTGGAAGGATCCATCCCCATGAAATGAGTGGACATAATGGGGGGGGGTAGCAGTAAATGAGGGAGAAAAAGGAAATCCACTGTCCATGATTATGAAGACTCAATATAGACTCCTAAGGCCAACTAGTAATAAAAAAGCATACCAAAAAGTCAAACGACCAATATGCATGCAAACGGGCTAGAATGGTTGAGTGGCCTCCCTCGATAAAGAAGGTATGTCTCATCCAAGAGGGACCTAAGACTCCCCGCTAAATTTTGAAGGTAACAAAATCAGTTATAGGGGCCCTCGTGGGCTTAACAACTAGTCGGTCAGATTCCCCCAGAGAGGTAATCCTCCATAAAGGCTGTGTGTTGTCCGACCTCTATCTGACCCATGGTACAAGCAGGATAACCCCTGCAAGTAACCTATGAGATACCTAAGTCAAGCAACTAATAAACCATTGTATAACCGATGCATAGGTGAGCAGTCGTAAGTCCAGATAACCGTATGGGAAGGGTAGGAAAGCCAGAAAAGTTGAAAGCACCGCCTCTCACAGAGGTATGGGTACTAGCAAGATCCCCAAATACGAATAAATCCACAGAAATATCTCTGATGCTAGGTGAGTATCCAGGGGTTATCCCTTCAACTAACTTTGCGCGACCTCGTGATTAACTACAGTGTGAGCAGAGCCTCCTGATCTTACCAATTATACAATGGAATTCTCAATTCCCTGTCATAGACACATATGTTGATTTAATTGCCATGGAGAATTTTACTCACAAAATCTTATTCCAATGCACTAAATCCTATACTAGTTTGTGCACCCTAAAAATAAAATCGTGACTAATCAATTTTAGTTTAAAGCGTAAATTTTATTGGCCACGATTACTCAAAAGGGTATGGAAGTGAAACTCATGATGTTATGACTCTGCAAGAAAATAAATATGAATATAATGCAAAGTCTATCTTTAACTTTTCAATGAATGATATGCTAATAAAAACAGTGCAATTTTCAATTTCAACTCTGCAATTCAGAAGTAAAATGCAATCTTTCACTAAATGCACTAAGCTAATGATAAAGGTTCAAAGACAAAAATGCTAACCAATGCAAAATGCCTATTTTTTTGTATTTTCAATATTTTAAAGAGAAAATGCATGGACTGAAAAAAAAAAAAACTGATATATAAATTCTATTGTGTATAAACGAAATAACTCAAGCAGAATACCAAACAACCAAGAAAACAACCCAGGGTTCAAGGAAAAATAAAAAATGCAAAACGATGAGAAAGACTACGCCCAAAAATTCAACTCCAAACAAGTTTCCTGTCAACCTAGAGAAGCTCAACAGGCACTACAGAGACATAAGAAGGCTCAACAAATATCAAATCCCACCCAACAATCACTAAATGAAGCAAGCACGTAAGGTAAAGTGGTATACACAACTGTTCAGGAGAACAATGCGTATATACGTAGCTTGCAGTGAGACAACACGCGTGTATACACGACTGTCAAAGAAAAAGGAGTGTACAAGCTTTAAAACAAGGCCAGACAAGGGCAAAAAGGCTGAAAACTTAGACCTAGAGTGAAAAAAATCTATCAAGCAGTGATATGACAAGAAACACAAAGGAAAAAGAGCAATGCAAGAAGAAAAAATACTTCAACCCTTAGAAGGAAGATCTCTCCCCAGTGGAGTCTCCAATTCTGTTACGAGAGAAAAACTCTTTATGGATAAGGGTAAACCACAACAGACAGGTATGACTACAGAAATAAACTCAATTCCATTGTATGCTATATAAACTAATGTGCAAGATAAGAAAGAGGCCTACCTCAATCCAACGTTTGATGATGTTCCGTCATTGAGCACTTCGACCCAAAGATTTATACCTGCAACAAGTTCTCAACAAACAAGCAGAGCAAGTACATAGTGATAATATAAAGGGGTTAGCACATTAGATAAAATAATCCATTAATAAACATTACAAACATGGCCATGGATAATAATGATATATTTGCATGATACCAATAGAACGAGAAAGGAGTATTTCTATTAATAATTGATTAGCAGAAGTGATAACATTACAGACTTCCGTGTCAGCACGGTTCGAAACCAAGAAACCAAGTTCCTTCCAACTGGGCCTCCACCACTTCAATCCTCCACCAAAGGCAAGCTCAAAGGAGAGAGACAATGAGGTTCTCTCAACAATACAGAAAGATATTGGGGGATGAACACTATGTTCAGACTTGAGGGACAAAAGGATGCAGACTCAATATGAAGTAATTTTTCCAGAGTAACTTTGCTCTTAAAGTTGAATGCTTTCTCCTCTTTTCCATAACTTGGAATTGTGCTTTTATAGTCTTCAAAATGCAACTGAAGGGTCGAGTCAGAACGTTTCCAGTATGTGGACGGCCAAGGATCAAAGATCTCCCGTCATGTGGAAAAATACAACTTTTGTATACGCATGCTGTATAGCAGATAGGGCGTGTATATGTGGAAAAATGTGTATTTTTGGCTCTGGATTCATCAAAAAGGGATGACAAGTCTGCATAGGGAAATGGAAAAAGGCCCTCTGTGCAAGATATCAATGGTGAGGCAAATCTTGCTATAACATACATATATCTCTTCCTTTTTCTAAGTCATAAATAATGGGCATTTATAGTTGAATTTATCTCTACACATGTAACCTAATTAGGGAGACCCTAAGGTTTTAAATGGGATATCTCATACTATGTGTAATGTCTATCTAATAAATAAATATAAATTCAGACATGAAATTCAAGTAGGGAAAACTTTAATAAATTTCAGTAACTTACAAGGGAAACCGTCATACCTGTCATGAAGAACCAACATAAACGGTCATACCTGTCATGAAGAACCAACATACATGTAAGTCTCCTGGCCTTAGAAGTGTAGCGCTACCTTACCTTTATCGTTGATCTGGAGAAAATCTGCAACAACAAGCTAGGGATAACTCTCCACCCAATCGTAGACCTTGCTACCTAATCCTTGGTAGCAGGTCACTCTGGAGCCCCCAATATACTACAAATCCCCTTTCCTCATTCATTTCCATCTTTATATAAAGTCCACCAGGTAAAGAACCCAATCCTTAGGGTTCATTATTTTATTATTTATTCTATCTTAGGGTTTCTTCATTGAATACAGTTACTTATTTAACCAAATTACAAAGATGTTCATAATAATAATTTATTATGCCCCCCTTTAAGTATAATTATTATATACTTATTTATTATTATTTATTTCAATAAGTAATTAGTATAATCGTTTTAAATATAATTATTATATTCCAATTATTATTATTATTATTATTTATATTTAATAATAATATTGTGGGGCATGACATACACATAGAGCCATACTAATGAGAGACATCATTGTGATACTCTTCAAATATAATTCTTCACCACTGAATAACAAACAATCAATAATAGAAGATAATGAATGATCCACTCATTAACCACTAGAAGCAACTTCATGAAAGAGGCAAGGTCAAATAAACAAACAAGTGTTAGTTATCTTCTCTCCCAATTAATAATAATCACTTCAGGAAATGTGCATCATCTCAATGTAGCAACTAAAGAAGTCATCACAATTAGAACTTCACACAAACTACTCAATGACCACAACAAGTTCAACAAAGAGACATGTTAATGAGAAAAACTCAATGAAGAAATGAGACCAAAGCATTAACCACACCTATGGAAAACATGGCAGTTGGAATGATCATTCAAAACCAACACAAGTAGGTAATGAGTCAAGACCATTCATGAAAGACTTCACAAAAACTACTAAATGACCACAACAAGCTCAACAAGGAGACATGTCAATGGAAATAAATCAATAAAGCAGTGAGACCAAAGCACCACCAACACCCATGCAAAAGAAGGCAATCAGAGTGATAATTCAAAACGACCAATACAAGCAAGTAATGAGTTAGGACCATTCATGAAAGACATCAATGTCATAATAATCACCATAAACTAATCATAAATAAGGAACCCCATTATTCATGGCCTTCATGTAATAGAGTCAGTCAAGAAAACAAATAAAAAAACTTGAAATCATTTGAGAGCACTAATTGTGTTATAAGTGTAAGATACAAAGAATAATAATATGTGATTAGTGAATCTTATATATGTTTATTTGTATGATTATTTTTTAGGGTGTGTAGGGATTTTTTTTAGGGTGTGTAGGCCCTAAGGACTAAGGTTTGTTGAGGGAATCAACAAGTCACAAACTAAAAAAATCTTTCTAGTAGGATTATTTAGGACTTTCATGAAAATAAAAAATCATGGATATCAGTCAATTCCATTTGATTTATAAGAAAATTATTTGATAAAATTCATTGTAAATTAAATTGGAAGATATCATAATTTAACAAAATGAAGAAAGACTACGACCACGAAATAAATATATAAAACATCAATGTTTCATTCTAAATCTACCCAATATTATAATTCAAATAATCAAACCAGAAGAGTAACCTGAAATCATCTTCCAAGTTATATTAAATTCCTAATAAACACCGTCAATATCCATGGGACCTTAGATAACATACATAATGCCAAATTATAGGCCAACTTGGCAGCCCAAATCTCATTACTCAAACACACATATTTGGGATCGTTGGGTATGTGTTATATTATTTGCATGATTATCTCCATTCTCTTTGCGTTGTGCAGAGGAGGCCAACAAGCCCCCCCATGTTTGGCGATTCAAGGGTTGAGCCCTTGAAAAAAAATTGGGGGGTTGTTTTTAGTCTATTTTTGGGCAGTTATGTTGCATAATAATATATATTATTGTAAATGGTGAAGTTAATACAATGAGCGTTACAGGTGTAACTCTATAAATTTGTTAGTTTTCCTAGTTAAGGGTTTATAGGGTAAATTTCTTAGTACTATGTGTGAATGCTATTGTTTTCTTTCTATTTTATAAAGAATCTGTGTGCATTGATATACTATAAAGGTTTAAAACGTACATTTGGTATCATAACATTTATTGTCTTCAGGGGGATTCCTTTGTTGCTAAGGGTTCAATTATCTTGGGTATGTGGTAAACTTGGTTTCAGTGGGAGATTTGTAGTGGTGATTTGGTGAAAGAGAATGGTGAGCAATTCTAAAATTGACATCAAGAAATTTAATGGGAAAAGATTTGAGCTTTGGAAGATAAATACAAAGGATCTTTTGGTAGACAAGGAATATTGGGTTGTTTTGGATCCTAGTACTACACCTACATGTATGTCTACGAAAGACTACAAAGTTGGTTAAGAAGGCAAAGAGCACAATTTGATTATGTCTTTTAGATTCAGTGTTACTGGATGTCTTAAGAGAAGCTACAACCAAGGCATTATAGCATACATTAGTGGATTTGTATCAATATAAGTCCCTAGGAAATAAATTTTTTCTTTGAAATAAGTTATACCCCTTGAGGATGTGTTAGTACCTAGATCTACAGGGTAAAATTTTAAATCTGGTGCCATGTTCCAGCAACACATGTGACCCAAAAAATTACGCTACCAAATACAAGGCAAAATACACTACCAAATACAAAGCATTATAACATACATTAGTGGATTTGTATCAATATAAGTCCCTAGGAAATAAAATTTTCCTTTGAAATAAGTTATACCCCTTGAGGATGTGTTAGTACCTAAGTCCCTAGGTAATAAAATTTTCCTTTGAAATAAGTTATACCCCTTGAGGATGTGTTAGTACGAAATAAGTTATACCCCTTGAGGATGTGTTAGTACTTAAGTCCCTAGGAAATAAAATTTTCCTTTGAAATAAGTTATACCCCTTGAGGATGTGTTAGTACGAAATAAGTTATACCCCTTGAGGATGTGTTAGTACCTAAGTCCCTAGGAAATAAAATTTTCCTTTGAAATAAGTTATACCCCTTGAGGATGTGTTAGTACCTAGATCTATAGGGTAAAATTTTAAATCTGGTTGCATGTTCCAGCAGCACATGCAACCCAAGAAAGTACGATACCAAATACAAGGTATTCTTGTAGCCACACAAGCATCAACAACACACATGGGTCACCAAGTAAATGTAGGATCCCACAAAGGGCAGTGCACTACGCGCTGATGGTGATTGTGAACACTTATGTATATAAAGTCTATTGGTCCTAAATCCCTAGCGCATATGGGATAATTTCCATAGCATTAAACAAAAGATTAAAGATCCGACCACCAATTGTGCAGAGTGCCAACATTGCCAGGTGTTGATCGACTAAGAGTCCAAGTGTTAAGTTCCATATAAGCATCCTCGACATCTTCTCGATCCGTGTCAAGTCTCGAATCCCTAACAACCAAGCTAGCAGACATGCACCCATCCAAATTCACAAGGACAGTGCCAAGGAGGGATAGTATATAAAAGATATTCCAAGCGTTAAAAGCCTAGGAATAAAAATGGTATTTGTGCCTTTGCTAATCGGGGGTTTTGTGATACTTTTACCCTGTCAGAGGAGCCCCCACCAGGAGGCAAATTTTTCCTTGAAGAATTGGATAACATTATTTGCACAAGAAGAAATCAAAAGCATGCGCCTAAAGTGCCTAGCTACAGTCAAATGTTGTTGACATATCAAGTGCCAGAGCCCGAGACTGAGTAGCAAACCTTAAAATAGTTCCCACACCTAGAATGCCAAGGTAAGAGCACCAAGACCTGATCATGGTTTTTCCAAATATAAAGGACAATGCCCAAATGGAATGTCAAAATCCCCAGTGTCAAATACATTGACAAGAAACGAACATTTGTGTTCAATGTTGTTAGTTTAAGAACTGGTATTCTAGAGCTACACTTGAATGGAGTTGGCATTGATGAATGGTAAAATATATGAAATCTATGGTTATGCTCTCCCTCTCCAGGATCCTATAATTTATTCCTATGGTGACTACCCTGGATATGTGAATTATAATTAATATACAGTGGAGCACCCTACAAATGCTTAGAAAGCAGAGACAACTTATGGTCACAGGTAGCAGAAAATTTGAAGGTAGAGCGTTTGTCAGCAATGGCTATTTTGTTTCCAAATGGGCACTCATTCAAATTCGTTATAGGTGATTGCATGTGCATCAATACATATTCCAATGAAGGAATATTGTATTCTATATATCATTGAGTTTCAATCTCCATGGAAGAAACAATTTTTCACATATATCTTAATCAAGCTATCCTCTTTTGCCTCCAAGTGACAATCAAATCAATGTTGTTGCAAAATTTCCTTTTCTAGGCAAGCAGGCTCCAAATGGATCAGAGCAGAAAACAACATTTTGATTCAAGATTTTGCTCAGGTTTTGCAGCTGGGAATATTCATTTAAAAATTTCATGAACATTCTTATCCTTGTTATAGAAATGATTATCCTTGTTATCAAAAGAAATGAGGAGGACAACCATGGATAGTCAAAGAACAAATTCCTTATATGTAAAAGGATGTTCCCTAGATATAAATAAAAATAAGTCCTCAATGGGAGATCTAAATCTAAAGGTAGATCTAAACTTCAGGAAAATTATGAAGGAAATGTTGGAAATGTGGCAAAACTGGGCATTACAAGAAGGATTGTAGATATAAAAGTGTTGAGATATGGAAGGGATCTGATGATGTTCTTTCAATAGAAGGGAAGACTTCCTCAGAGGAAGGTGGGGATGTGTACTTGGATTCTTCAAGAACACATGTAGATCATGATATATGGATGATCGATTCAAGTGCTTCTTTTCATAAGACTCCCCACAAGGAGTGGTTTTGTGAATATGAAAAGTATAATGGAGGTGAATTTTTCCTAGGGTATAACTAGACACTTAGAATCATAGGTCACAGTAAAATCAAGTTGCATCTCAAGGATGGAAGGATTAGAAGACTCCCTGGGGTTTTGCACATTCCAGAGATGGATAGAAACTTGATATCTGTAAGTAAGATGAGTGATGAAATTGTACACATAGTGTTTGGAAATGAAATCTGCAAAATGGTTCCAGGAGTAATGGTGTTTATAAGGGGATTTCAGAATGGAACACTATACATTTTTTTGGGAAGCACTATTATCAATGGGTGTAACCGTTTTGTTGTTCTTGAGGGTGGAAATGAAGAAGGCAAAATCCCTATGGTATCTAAAGAAAAAACAATGTTGTGGCATCAAATATTGAGACATATTAGAGAGAAGGGACTTTGAGAATTACACGGTAAAGATATGGTTGAAGGTATGCCTTATTACACACTAGATTTTGATTTATTTGAAAATTTCATATATGGTTAATAGAATCAGGTAAGTTTCTCATCTGATGCTACAAGATCAAAGGGAATCTTAGAGTTAGTACATAGTATTTAGTAAATTTAAAGAGTTCAAGGCTCTTGTGGAGAATCAAACAGAGAAGAAAATAAAGGTGATGAGGATGGATAATGGTGGAGAGTTCTACAAGAATGAATTTGAGGAATTATGTAAAAGTGTAATATAGAAAGAAAGAAGACTACTCCATACACACTTCAACATAATGTGGTTGCAGAAAGGATGAGTAGGACATTGATGGAAAAAGAAATGATCATGCTTAATGGTGTAAGGTTAGGATGAAAATTTTGGGTAGAGGTAGTGGGTACTGCATGTTATATGGTAAATAGATCACCCTCATCAACGTTGGTGGAAAAAACTCCTCATGAGGCATGGAATGGTAAAAAACTCTCTCTTGAACATCTTAGAGTTTTTGGTTGTGATTCTTATGTACATGTTCCAAAAGAAAATAAGAGTAAGTTAGATAATAAATATGAAAAGTGTATCTTTATTGGTTATATAGATGGTATAAAAGCCTATAAACTTTGGAACCCATTAACTAAGAATATTTGTTATTGTCATGATGTTGTCTTTAGAGAGGTTAAATATGTTCCCAAATAGGAATTCCTACGAAAGGAAAAAGAACCAGAGACAATAGAGTTTGAGTTGGAGGATGAAGACTCTGAATCAATAGAATAACATGAATCAAATGAAGAAGAACCCCATACTCGGGTATTGAGGAGATTGGTTCAGGAAAAAAGGAAACCAAAAAGGTACAATCCAACTGATTTTTTCTCTAGTTTTTCTATATCTATTACTGATGATGACCCTAAGGAATGTTAGGGAGGCAATGGATTCATAGGATGGAACAATCTGGAAGAAGACCATGGTTGAAGAAATGTCTTCCTTGGATAAAAATGAGGCCTGGGATCTAGTTGAGATGTTGTTTGGAATAAATATTGTTGATAGAAGATGTGTGTTTAAGAAGAAAATGAATGCAGAAGGTAAAATGGAGAAGTATAAATATTTCCTAGTAGCAAAGGGGTATTCCCAGGTAAAGGGAATTGATTTTGGTGACATTTTTTCTTTTGTTTATAAATTTACTTCTATTAGATTATTTTGTTTGTTGTTGTTTCTTTTTATCTTGAAGTATAAAAGATGGACATAAAGACAACATTCATACATGGGGATCTTGAGGAACACATCTACATGAAACAACCAAAAGGTTTTCTAGTGAAGGTTATGAAAGAGTTGGTTTGCAAGATTAAAAAATTCCCTGTATGGGTTAAAGCAGTCTCCAAGGATGTGGTATAAAAAAATTGATACTTATACTTTTTGGACTTGGTTTCATAAGGAGAAAAGTTGATCACCTCTTATATTTCAAATTAGTTAGTGATCATTTTATTTATGTGGTTTTGTATGTTGATGATATGTTACTAATTGGAAACAAGGAGATAAAAACTTAGTTGTCTTCTAAACTTGATATGAAAGTTATTGGTGCTAAAAAAATGATTTTAGGCATGGAAATTAAAAGAGATCAAGAAAACAAAAAACTATGGTTGAACCAGAGGAAATATATTGAGACAATATTGTAGAGGTTTAATATGCAAGAATGTAAACCAATCAAGGTCACTATTCCTATAGGAGTAAAGTTATATGTAGCTCAATTTATAAAGACACGAGAAGAGGAAGAGGACATGTTTCGTGTTCCTTATGCTAGTGTTCTTGAAAATTTGATGTATGAAATGGTCTGTACTAGACTGAGAATCACACACTCAGTGGGAGTTTTGAGTAGTTATATGTCAAAACTAGGGAAGGATCATTGTACAATTGTAAAGAGGGTTTTTAGGTATTTGTGTGGCACTATATATTATGGAATTTGATACCAAGGAATACCTAGTGTAGACAAAGTGTTGGACATACATGGATTTGTTGACGCAAATTAGGCTAGAGATATGGATCACAAAAGATCTACAAGTGGTTATGTGTTTAACCCATTTGGAGGAGAAATTAATTGGATGAGCAAGGGACAATTTGTAGTGGCACTCTCAAATACATAATATGAATACATGGAAACTACTCATGCAAGTAAGGAAGTTGTATGACTACAAAGGTTATGTTCAGATATTTGTTTTGTACAACTAGTTATAAGGTTATATTGTGACAGTCAAATTGCAATTTTTCTGGCAAAGAACCTTGCTTGTCATTCTAAGAAAACTCCCATTGATGTTAAGTATCACTTTGTCAGAGACATGGTTGAAAACAAGAAGTTGTTGGTGGTGAAGGTGGACACGTCGAAGAATATTTCATATTCACTTAAAAATTATGTAAGAATTGAGAAGTTCTCTTGGTGCAGAGGAGCAATGGAGATTGCATGGATGATTTTAGGGGCTAAATTTCGCTCATGGGATAATTTTCCATGGTTTTTCACAAAAAAATATTCTATATTCTAAAAACGATTCGCCCAAATTCTATAGGATAAAATTATTTTACCTGAAAAATCGCTAAATTTTTATACAAACTATATAAAATCCTTAGAAATTTGAATAATTTTACAAAAATATCACCAATTTTTTTTATAGTTGGCATATGAAGGATTAGTAAGATTCGCCAAGGTTTCTACATTTTAAAACATATTTCCATCCCTAAAATCATCCATGGATTGTTGAATTGAATTGTTGATTTGTAATCCTCGAGGCCCCTATATACAAATAAAACAACAAGTGGGAGAATGTTGGGTATGTGTTATATTGTTTGCACGATTAGCTCCACATGTTTTACATTGTATCAAGGGGTTCATAGGGAGGGGGATGGAAGGCCCTCCCTATCTAGGAGTTCAAGGATGAATCCCTAAAAAAAAAATGGTTTTTTTTTTTTCCAACGATTTTTTAACTCATTGTATTATAATTCAGGTTAATGAATCTAGTTCGAGTTGAAAAATTAGGGTTTTGGATGTCGCAGAATCATATATATTATATTGTAAATGGTGAAGTTAATACAATGAGAGTTAGATATGTGACTCTAAACATTTTTTGGTTTTCCTGGTTAAGGGTTTCAAGGGTAAATTTTTGAGTACTATGTGTGAATGCTATTGTTTTCTTTCTATTTTATAAAGAATATGTGTGTGCATTTCTATAATGTAAAAGTTTAAAATGTACATTGCCAAAGAGTTGGGTGGAATTAGTTAGATACTTGAGGATTTGTAGTGTCAAGAATTATATATATTAGCGAAGTTGGATGATCTTTACTTGGATATTGTGGTGGTCGGTCGTGATTCCTTGGGGAACATGTTGTCACATATCACAATCACAAACCACACTTTCCAAGGATACTCCCTTGGGAAAAAATTCCACGAGCATGTGATCATTGGGTGCCTTGGGTTCCTGGAAAGAACTTCATTTTGGACAAACAAATGACCTTGGTGTGTTTGAGATGACTTGGTCGATGGGGTGAATTTGGTGTACATGAACTAAGTGGAAGGATGAATAGGTGGGATCAAGAGGTCTTGGACATGGACCCAACACCACAAAATGATTCAATGGAATGAGTTGGCTTGAGGGGGCTTGGGTCCACTTGATGTGACACAACTTGCCAAGTGATGGGAAAGGCATGTATAAGCCATGGACACCTCATGGATCCGAGGAAACAATCAATCATAATCATTGATCACTCATCAACAAGAGGAGGAAGTAAGAAGTAATTTCAAGGAGCAAGGCAAGGAGTTTTTTGGTTGTGCCAAGAAGAGGCACGATTGGGTGACTTATTGTGTTGGTGAGATGGAGAATGGAACCAGGTTTTAGGAGGAAGACATGTGGAAGTTTTTGGGTTGTCTAGTATGAAGTGTTGGGACATTTTTGGGCATGAGGCTAATTTTCTTTGGTTTCTTTGTACTCTATAATTGAGTCGTGGGTAGAGGCCACACTCTCCCCATGTTATTGTATCATATGTAACTTTCTTATATGTATGAATAAGGGTGTTAAGAAATCATCTTGAGTGCCAATTGTCCCCATATGTTGTGTACTTGTGAAAATGTTCTATTTGTTTGAATGTTCATGTTCCTTACATGTTGTTATATTGGATAAGTGTTGTATTGTTGCAGAACATTTTAGGCCATGCTTGGATGTGTGCCTAGTATTCTTGTTGGATAATCTCAAGTTGAGTAGGACTTGGTGCATTTAACATTGTAGCCTAACAAAAATTTATGGGAAGACCTTAGGTGACTATGTGTAACATGGTTGTAGTAGGAATAGGTTGGCCAAGCCACTATGGTGAAGGAAAGATAGTGTTGTATGACCATAGATGTCGCAAAGACTTGGGCACACCAAGTCAAAGTGAAAAAATCCTAGTGGACTGTAGGTCCATGACACATAGGGCATCGTCAATAAGCATCAATGTTTCGTAAGAGTCAACATGTTCGATTCCAATTGTACGATACTATTAAAGGTGAGAAGAAATTTTATAAAGGACATCACATTGCAAACACAATTTGATTTGTAACAAGGAGAATTTATAAAACAAAAAAAAAAGTTTTCATAGAAGAATAAAGGATATCAAGGAGGATGAGGTCCAAGCAATTGTGGTTAGTAAATAATTTAGATAATTAACTCTTGCAAATGATTGTAAGAGGAAAGTATATCAAGGAGGATGAGGTCCAGGAAAGTGTTGTTAACAAAGAATCTATATTAATGACTCTTGCAAATGATTGTAATAAGAAAGGATATCGAGGAAGAGGTCTAAGAAACTGCGATTAATTAAGAACCTAGATTATTCACTGTTGCAAATGATGATAATAAGAAAGGATATCAAGGAGGATGAGGTCCAAGAAATTACGGTTCATAAATAACCTAGATTATTGACTCTTGTAAATGATTGTAAGATATGTTTAGAGTGGAGAGGAAGCATCAACAATAACAACCAAGGAAATGTGTAAAACAATGGTGTTGTAGGTATAATCCCATTATGCATTTCAACAATGCAATGTTGAAATGCTCTCCAATCATAATATTTGAGAAAGAGCAATGTCACAGTGACCAATTGTAGCACTTAAGGATTCAAACCACTTGACATCCATGACATTTAAATAGATCTTATGTAGTGTGCCCATGTAAAAAACCTTATTAAATAAAATCCAGAATAACAAATGAATCCACAAAATAATTAACAAAATGATAGAGAATCCCCTTTTTTTTCATGTAACATATCTCGAGGGAAATCACTTGAGAACTTCACCTCATTTTGAGGATGATACCCAAGGGAAACCCTAAATTATTCATGTCATAAGGACAAGTCAACAAATTATGAATATAACATATGTATCTCATCAATAATTGTCTCACTAAGAGAAAAAACATGTCACAAATTTGGATTTGAACCCAAGTGGGGAGGGAAACAAATTTCCTCACAACCAATATAGCTACACCCAATTGAAAAAGATAGAAAATACCCTTAAGATAGGAAAATAACATCAATGTTGGAGATACTTCACACACACCTAGGATTTATTTTTCCTAAGGTGTTCCCTATGTTTAATAGTCATTATTCAGTCTCCTATAGTTTAGGGAGAATATTCATTTTCCTACATTCTAGGAGAATATTCTCTTTAGTTCACACTTCAGTTGGTTTAGTTGAGTGGAGTATTGATGCCACATTGGTTCAATCACCATGAAACATTGGTATCATCACTGTTGATGCACATTGTCCATGGAATTATCACCAGACTAGTGCATTACCCTCACTTGATTCTGTTTCAGTCAGTTAACTGAAGACTGCGAGGCTAGTTAACTCAGACTATGTGGCAGTTAACTCCCATAACTGTCGGTGTGTGTCCAGATCACTCTAGACCACCACTATGACACATTTAATCTCTTCTAGTGCACATTAGTTGAGTTATACAAAGTATATCATCTTTAATTGTATCATTATTTCATTCAGTTAATACAATTATTTGATTCTCTCTCTCTCTCTCTCTCTCTCTCTCTCTCTCTCTTGTTTCCATCTTTTTTCATTTTTCTACAAACTGTGTATGTCCTTTGCTAGATTGATATTATATGTGTAGGTTTATCCAAATTTACATGTTATCAGAGCCAACATATTTCTAGGAAAAATACACACCAGACTCTTTTTGCAGGTACTGAAGATTGAAGACAACGGGAAAATGGAATTTCCAAAAGAATTGATTCTTACACCATACAATTTATTTGCATGGAAGGACATGATGGTAATGCATCTTCGAAGCAGAGGATTATACAGGTTAACCATGGACACAGAGACCAAACCCACATCATCCATAGAAAAATCCAAGTATCTAAATCAGATGGATGAAGCGCATGGAACTATTTGCAGTCTTATTTCTTCTGAGATCCTCTTTCACATATCCTCCTGTAAAACCCCCAATGAAGTCTGGACTACCATGGAAGGAATTTTTGGAAAATAGGAATATATGAGGGGACATATACTCGAGGTGGAATTTCTCACTTTGGATCCAAAAACCTTTGACAATCTCCAAGATTGTTTTACCAAATATAATTATTTGTTGTCACAACTCAAGGCTTGTGGGGTTGATAAATATAAGGAGGAGAAACAAATGGTTCTTACCATTTTTTCCAAACTTGGTTTGGAATACTCAGTGTTTGTATCCACATTTCATTCAGTTAGTCTTGCCTCTAGAGCTACCTGGAAAATTCCCTCTCTTGAGGCCTTTATCGAGTATATGATGCAAGAGCACACCAAGCTCATCAATATGGGAAAAATCAAAGGCTCAAAGGTGCATGAACTTGTTGTGTAAGATGGTAACAGTCACCAAAATCAGAAATATAAACAAAAAGACAAAGGAAAGGGACATGCAAATACAAAGAAGGAAGGGTACTCAAAACCCTTCAATAATTCCTCCGGATCCAAAGGTGGAAAGGGAAGAAAATGGGAGAAATGCACTTACTACCAACAAGGATTCCATCCATAATCTGAAAAAAAAATATCAAATGGAACAAATACTTCAACAAAAAAACCTTGGAGATTGCATCCCCAAGGGTTCCAAGAAGAAGAATCTAGAAGATCTAAACCCCAAGAAAGGTAATTATAACCATGCTTTGATTTCCATTAAATTCTCTCCCGATGCTTGGATTTTAGATTCAGGTGCATCACACCACATGTAATCCACAAATAAAGTATACTCTTCATTGGATGCATGCAAAGGTCCTCCTATTATGATGGGGGATGAATCTCCAGTTGAAGTCACTGGCAAAGGAGGATTTGAACTCACAAACAGGAGCTTCGAGAATGTGCTACATGTTCCCAAACTCTCTGTGTATTGAATGAAAAAATTTGGCACTATAAAGAAAGTAATATTCACACCTGATGCAATGGATATATATGACATGCAAACCAATTCCAAAGTTTCTACTAGTGAGGTAAATCACCAATCCAGACTCTACACATTTTCTGAATTTATTGAACCAGATTCTGCATTACTACTTACGCATGCTGATGAAAGTAGTAGGATATGGAACAGAAGGTTCAAACATTTAAATTTCATATACATGCATCAAATTAGCAAGAAGGGAATGGTTGAAGGTCTACCTGACATCCACTTAGCCAAAGGAAGTTGTGAGGGATGTGTTCTTGGAAAACACCCTCAAGAGAAATTCAACAAATGAGAGACTCAGAAGGCCTCCTATCCTTTGAATCTGATCCACAACAATCTCATGGGCCATTTTACGCATCCATCAATCAGTAAATAAAGGTACGTGCTCATTTTTTTTTTATGATTTCTCATGCTACACCTGGACTTTCTTTCTCGTGCACAAATCTGAAGTCTTTCAGCATCTCAAAGATTTCAAGGCCCTTGTTGAGACACAGTCAGGAAGGAAGATCAAATTCCTCTGAAAAGATAATGGATGGGAGTATGTCAACCATGAGGTACAAACTATTTTTCTTGAGGCTAGGATTTAGTTGTAGCACACGGTTCCCTATACTCCTCAGGAAAACAGAGTTGCGAAGAGGAAAAATAGATCCTTGAAAGAGATGGCATCTTTCATGTTTCATGCAAAGTCACTTCCATAGAGATTATGGGATGAAGCACTTAATTGTGAAACCTACATCCAAAAAAAATCTCTCCATAAATCTATCAAGGATAAGACTGCCTTCAAGGCTTGGAGCGTCCTCAAACCAGAAGTGACCCACTTCCGTATATTCGATTCACATGCATGGGCTAGGATTCCCTCTGAGAAGAGGAGAGAACTTGATCCACATAGACATAGTGTATATTTTTTGGGAACCCAGACAATGTGAAGGGATACAGACTCATTGATCCCTCTATGGACCAGCTCATCATTGAGCGCAATGTCCAATTTGAAGAAAGTATCTCGCATGCACCTCAAGAGCCGCATGCAAACACTTTTGTTCTTCCACCTGCTAGAGATGATGAGCATGCACATGCCGAATCTTCTTCAGATAAGAGTTATGATTCAAGGGATTCCAATGATTCAGATACTGAGTCATTACATTCAGATGCAAAGTCAATGCTTGCAGATGCAGATGCAAAGCTAGAGTCGAGGCCTGAGTGGGCCAAGAATACTATTCAGGATGAAGGAGATCTTGTTGGGGATCTAGTTGATACCAGGAGGACTCAATATGATTTTGAGGAGCCTCCTCTTGCACTCACCTCCACTGAACAAATGCCACCCATGCATCATTTCTTGGTTCATTCTTCAGATCCACAGTCCTATGGTGAGGTTTTTGGGAATCCCTTTTGGGAATCCGCCATGCAGGAGGAGTACAACTCCCTCCTGGAGAACCAGACTTGGGATCTGGTTCCCCTTCCTTTAGGAAGGAAAATTTTCAGATGCACATGGGTCTACAGGACCAAGAGCACAACATATGGACATGTTAATAGATACAAATCCAGGCTAGTTGCCAAAGGATTTTAGCATGTGCACGACATTGACTATGATGAGACCTTCAGTCTAGTAGAAAATATGGATTCCATACACTTGGCACTTTCCATTGCAACAACCAAGGGATGGGAAGTCCATCATATGGAAGTGAAGAATGGATTTCTTCACGGAGATATCTCCGAGGAGATCTATATGGAGCAGCCCCAGGGATTTATGTAAGATTCATCTTTGGTATGTCGATTGAAGAAGTTACTTTATGGTATCAAGTAGGCCTCAAGGGCATGGTATTCCAATATGGACTCCTACCTGTTGTCACAAAACTTTGTATGTTGTAAGTCATACCTGAACGTTTACATGCTCAGGACAACTAATTCACTTTTACTCCTAGTTTCATATGTTGATGATTTGATGATCACCGATTGCTTGACTTCAACGATTGTTGTATTCAAGAGGATTCTGCATGACAGGTTCTTGATGATGGACATGGTTCCGCTACATTTACTCCTTGGTATCTAGATCACTCAGGATGCATCATGAATCAAACTGTCTTAGGCCAAGTATGCACAATATATCCTCAAGAGATTCCACATGACAGACTGCAAGTCTTCCCTGAATCCTTTCCTATCAAGAGTCAGACTTGAGGATGGTGGGGACAATCCACTAGTGGAAATCAAACTATACATAAAATTAGTGGGGAGCTTGTTGTATCTCACATACTCTAGACTAGACCTCTCCTATGTAGTTGGAGCAGTCTCTCGGTTAATGCAAGAGCCACATGAGCCACATTGGAAGGATGCAAAGTGTATCCTTTGATACGTACAAGGCAACATCACCTTTTGGATTCACCATGCAACAGAATATGCATTGGACCTCATCAGGTTCACTGATTCTGAATGGGATGGTGACAACATTGATCGCAAGTCCACATCTGGTTACTTACTCAGTCTTGGTTCCGGGCCCATCTGTTGGTCGAGAAAGAAGCATGTTTTTATTTCTATATCTTTAGCCAAGGTAGAGTACATAGGGGTAGTTAACATAACCATTCATGCTATGTGTCTACACCATTTTCTTGTTGAGTTGGGCATTAAGTTTCACCGATCGATCGTCATCTGGCATGACAACCAAAATACTATGAAGTTGTACAGAGATCCAATTCAGAGGCAGTGGACAAAGCACATCGAGATACACATGCACTACATTAGAGACTCATTACATTAGGGGATCATCAACCTGCATTTTTTTCCTTCAACAGAACTGACTGCAGACATCTTCACCAAGACCTTCACCGAGAAAATGTTCCATTCTCTATATAGTTGTCTTGGAGTGAAGGAAACAGTTGCCTAGCAACTGCCAGTTATTTTTTTGATACATTGTACCTTGATGGTGTGGTTTTACCATGAGGTTTCCCTCTTCACTTTTTTATTTCAGTGTGTCTTTTGTATTTGGGTACCTAACATGGCCTCGTTGCTGAGACCCATTTTTTTTTATTTTCATCATAGTGATGTTCAGGGGGGGTGTTGGAGATACTTCACACACACCTAGGATTTCTTTTTCCTAAGGTTTTCCCTATGTTTATTAGTCATTATCCAGTCTCCTACAGTTTATGGAGAATATTCATTTTCCTACATTCTAGGAGAATATTCTCTTTAGTTCACACTTTAGTTGGATTAGTTGACTGGATTCTTGATGCCACATTGGTTCCATCACCATGAAACATTGGGATCATTACTGCTAATGCACATTTTCCTTGGGATTATCAGGAGACTAGTGCATTACCCTCACTTCATTATGTTTCAGTCAATTAACTAAAGAATGAGAGACTAGTTAACTCAGACTAGGTGGTAGTTAACTCCCGTAACTGCCAGTGTGTGTCCATATCATTATACCACCACTATGGTGCATTGGATTCTCTTCTAGTGTGCATTAATTGAGTTATATAGAATATATCATGTGTAATTGTATCATTCTTTCATTAAGTTAATACAATTCTTTGATTCTCTCTCTCTCTCTCTCTCTCTCTCTCTCTCTCTCTCTCTCTCGTTTTCGTCTTTTCTCATTTTTTTGCGAATTGTGTATGTCCTTTGCTAGCTATACCTTATCTATGCAGGTTCATCCACATTTATAATCAATTACACTTTATCACTCCATCAACTATGTTTTGTAATATTCCAGATCTAAAAAGTATGTAGAATAGAAATAGAATGCTAGCAATGGCAGATAAACAACAATATAATCAGAATAACACCACAATAATACATAAAAGATATAAGAATAACACCAGAAATAGCACTTTGATTCTGAGAGCAATGTTCACTTGCCTCTTTGAGGAGGAAACCTCCAATTGAGTAGATCTCTATTACAATAATATCCAAGACAACTGTTCTCATACCCTTGACTCCTATTTATACTAAATATGTCTATCAAAAGAACCATTTAGAGGAAGATCCTTCTAGAAGTGAAAGCTTCTATTAGGTCTTCTTACATTCTACTTATTCTTCCTTATTTCTAGGACTTATTAATATTGACCTTTATTACATCAGAATATATTATTCTACCTATGTGAGGGGTTAGGTCCCTAACATGTCCTCCCCCTTAAAAAAAACCTTGTCCTCAAGGCTTGAGATGTGGAAATTGTTGCAGAATGGTAGTTGGTTCCCAAGTGGCATCTGCTAGTGTTGTATCTTTCTATTGGACTAACACTTCCTTGATGGTTCACTGACACAGGCGACGCTCACGCTGGTCCAAAACTGATTCTGGATGTATCCAAATGGATCCTTCTTCGTCCAACTCGGGAAGTTTGGTTTGATTTTGGCACTTAGTTCCGATCACCTTCTTGAAGAAGGAAACATGAAAAACAAGATGTAGCCTAGAATGACTGGGCAAAGGTTACTGATAGGCCACCTGTCCCACACGCTTGTGAATGGTATAAGGACCATAAAATTTGGGCGTCGGTTTCTAACAATGGTCAACCTTGAGGGAATTTTGATTGTAAGGCTATAGTTGAAGAAACACCTGATCCCCTTCCTCAAATTGACGTTTAGAGCGACCTTGATCTGCTTGTTTCTTCATACGATTCTAGGCCATGACCAAATTCTCTTTGAGGGTACGAAAAAAAGCCTCTCGAACTGTAAGTGTTTGATCCACCGCCTGGACCTTCGAGACACTTGGTAAATATGAGAGAACTTAAGGTGGATTTTGTCCATATACTGCTTCAAAAGGAGTCATGCATGTAGTTGTATGGTATGAAGTGTTGTACAACCATTCAACTAGTGGAAACCATTGAGCCCACTAATTTTTCTTTTCCGATTCAAAACAAGTCAAATATGTTTCCAAACACTTGTTGAAAACTACAGTCTGACCATCAGTCTGGGGATGATAAGTTGTGCTGAGATGCAATTGGGTGCCTTGTAGCTTGAACAATTCTTGCCAAAAATTGTTGGTAAAATTTGGGTCGTGATCAGAAACAATAGAATGTGGCATGCCATGAAGCTTGAAGACTTGATCCATGAAAAATTGAGCCACAGTGGATGTTGTAAATGGGTGTTGAAGAGAAAATAAATGTGCATACTTGGAAAGGCAATCAACGACCACCATGATGACTAATTTATTGCCTGATTTAGGTAAGCCTAAAATAAAATCCATAGAGATATCCCGCCAAATAACAGGTGGAATCGGAAACAGTTGTAGTGTGCCAGGAGATTTGACCGTTTCACCCTTGTTGCATTGACACACATCACATTCATCCACAAAATTATGAACGTCATGTTTCATACCCTCCCAAAATAAGGAACGTTTGACCCTGTCATAGGTTTTGGTAAACCCTGAGTGCCCAGCTGTGGGTGTAGCATGAAGCTAAGAAAGTATTGTGGATTTAAGTTTTGACTATTTACTTAAATACAAACAACCTTTGTATCGAATCTCATCATGGAGTCAAGAGTACCCTTGGGAAACTGGAGAATTGGACTGTAATTGTTGTATCGGATGCAAACTTTTGGGATCATGTAGCCATTCCTGGAAAACTTCTTGGAGCCAATTTGGTACAATGAAGGAGAGAGAAAAAAGGGACCCTTCATCTTCATATTTTTGGGAAAGTGCATCCATAACCACATTGTCTTTTCCTTTCTTGCAAATTATCTCATAATCATATCCAAAGAGTTTAGTCACCCATTTTTTTTGCTCTAGGGAGGAAATGCGTTGTTCCAGAAAATACTTGAGGCTTTGATGATCTGTCTTCATTTGGAAGCGTTTCCCCAATAGATAAGGGCGCCAAAGATCAATGACATGCAGAATATTCAACATTTCCTTTTCATAGATTGATTTGCCCAAATTTCGTTCAGACAGTTGTTCGCTAGTAAAGACCAAAGGTCGACCCTCTTGCATAAGGACAATGCCAATTCCTTTTCCTGAAGCATCACATTCTAGGACAAAGGTCTTTGTGAAATCAGGAAGTGTCAGGACTGGAATGGTGCACATGGCCATATTCAAGGTTTGAAAAGTTTGAGCAACTGTTGGAGTCCAAGTGAAATAATTATTTTTAAGGAGTGCAGTGAGAGGGGCCACAATATTTCCATAGTTCTTAAGAAACTTGCGATAATAAGCTATTAAGAACAGAAATCCATGCAAGGTTTTGAGAGTCTTTGAGTGAGGCCAATCTTGCATAGCTTCAATCTTTTTAGGATCCACCCTGATGCTATGCTTGCTAACAAGATGACCCAAGTATTCGACTTCTGAGGCGCCAAAAGAACATTTAGATTGTTTTAGGAAAGGTTGGTGTTGAGAGAGGAGATGGAGAACCCAATCCACATGAGCAAGATCGTCTATCTAGGTTTTGCTATAGATGAGGATGTCATCAAATAAAAATAAGACAAAATGACGGAGAAAAGGATGGAAGACATGATTCACGAGGCTTTGTAAAGTGGAGGGAGCATTACATAAACCAAAGGGCATGACCAAAAAATCATAGTGGCCATCATGATTTATAAAGGAAGTCTTAAGAATGTCTACCTCTTTCATACGGATCTAGTGGTAGCCAGAACAAAGATCAAGTTTAGTAAAGAACTAGGCACCACTTAATTCATCCAAGAGGTCATCAATGACAGGAATGGGAATTTTGTCTTTAATGGTGATTTTGTTGAGGGCACGGAAATTAGGAAACATGCACCAAGAACCTTCTTTCTTCATGACCATGACCACAGGAGAAGAGTAGGGGCTCATACTAGGGCGGATAACACTTGCGTTAAGGAGTTCTTGAACCATTTTCTCAATTTCATTTTTTTGGGAAAAGGGGTGACGATAGGGACGAATATTAGGAGGAAGGATTCCTGGGACAAGGGGAATGGAATGATCCTGAACACCACAGGAAGGAGGGAGTCCCTGGGGAGTGGAAAAAACCACTTGATGTTTAGAGAGGATGGTTTGGAGGTCCTACGACACAGAGGGTGTCTCAGTTGCTTGTATGGCATGGAGTTGGGAAATAACACCTGAATGACCTTTTTTGAGTAGCTTTTCCATGCGATGGGAACTAATGATCTCAGGGGAACCAATGGTGATGCCTTGGAACTTATATTTTTGGCCCTCCTTATCAAATTGCATGGTTAATTCCTTAAAATCCATGAGAATGGGACCCAAAGTCCTTAGCCAATATGCACCCACCACAATGTCACAACCGCCCATGTTGATAGCAAACATATGAGATTTCAGGTGGTAGTCACCAATTTGGAGACACACATTTTCACAATGCCCTCCACATTTCATGGACCCACCATTGGAAATCATGATTTAGAAATTATTGACTGCACGGATATAGAAATTAGTTTCTTGGGAAATGCGACGATGAATAAAATTATGGGTGCTTCCACTATAGACAAGAATGATGACCTTCCTATGCTTGATGTAGCCAATTAGTTTGAGGGTTTAGGGAGCAGAGAAGCCAATGAGAGCATTTAGGGAGTTGACTGGTTCTACTTCGGGAGGGTCTGAGGGAGGGGAAATGTCAGTGGGTTCAGGTGTCTCAATCAGAAGGGGAGCTTCAACATCCTCTTCCGAAATATCCTCCAAGATGGCCATAAAAAGATTTTGTTCCTTACACTTGTGTCCTGGAAAATATTTGTCATCACAATTATAACAAAGGCCTTTGAGTTGGCGTTCATCCATTTCATCCCTGGTCAATTTTTGGATCTTTAGTGGAGTAGAAGGAGGAGTGGGATTTTCTGGTTTAGTACGAGGAATAAATGAGTGTTTTCAGTTTTGAGAAGAGAAAACCTGTTGTGCTTCCTTAGCTCGTTTAGTATCCTCCACCCAAATATGAGGCTGAGACATGAGGACATGGGCACATATATCATCCTTGAGGCCATTGATAAAACATTCTAGGAAAAAAAGCATCAGACATGCCCTCTGTTCGAAAAGATAGTCGTTCAAAAGAAACTATAAATTCTTTCACTGTGCCAGATTTTTTCAACTTTGTCAAACAACCTAAATGGTTGGTGTCAATGTCAAAGCGTTCATAAGGCTCTGCCACAAAGTGTTTCCAAGAAACATACCCTTGACGAACAATTTTTCTCCATTTCCACCATTGACAATGTTGTTCTTGATCTAGATGGAGAACGCCATACCAGAGTTTGGCCAAGTCATCTGTAATGCCATACAAAGAGAAATAATGTTCTCTTTGAGTGACCCAACCAGTGGGATTCGAGCCATCAAATTTGGTCACATCCACCCGTGGAAGGTGTAGGTCACACTGAAAATTATGGGTCTGAAAATTATGAGAATGGAAGGAAGTTTCAGCTTCGATATGCAAAGGTGGGTCAGATAAAGTGGGATCTGTAGGGATATGTAGCTTGGTGCAGATCATCGAAGCGATAGATTCAAGCTGGGTAGTCATGTCTTGTTTGAGGTCTTCTTTGAGTTACGCGATTGAGGTGACGATGGAGGAATTCATGTTTTTATTGATGGTGGAAATATTGGCACTGATCTGTCTCACTTCTTGTTGGGTATTTGTGAAATTAGATTGCATGGTATTGAAGCAAGCTTCCAAGTATTGGCTACGTGTATGGGCCATGATAACGAGGGAATCGAAAAGGGGTGGGTGGGGTAAAAATTTTGCTGAAAAATGATAGGTATGAATGTGATAAGGGAGAAGAGATAAATCCAATGGAATAGGTCTCAAATAATGGTGCAAAAATTTCCAGACTTGTTTTTTATTTTTTTTTATTTTACACTTGCAGAGTTATACTCCAGTTTGAAGAATACTGTAGTGATGAAATGACCAAATGCTTAACCAGGAATAAATGTGCAGTGATTTGGAAACTCGAACACAGTTGTGCGACAATAGATCTTGTCTATTTTAGTTTTTTGTTTCTGTCCCCAAGGGTTAGGTATTCAAGGGTTCTACAGACAAGGGTTTGCCCTGTGCTATAGCTCTTTGATATATGTGCAGGGTCCAACAATAGTACTCGACCCAATATCTCAAGGCACCAACTAAGGAGGATAGACCGTGCCCTTAGTCATACTACCCGACTACCCAGGTACTAGAGAATATCTTCCTGAGTTTTTTTCTCGGTGGCACTATAACAATTAGGCAACTGATCGGTTTATCTAAAGAGGGCTTTAGGAAATCTAGGTTGATCCATACACAAGTGTTTTCTTATGCGCTACCACTCGAAGGGGTACCAACAGGGGTTAAAAGGGTGGCCAACATATGTGCGCTTAAGTACCACTTGTATTTCTTGCGTGTATGAATCCCTCAACCATGGGTTTATGTGTGTAACGACAGATCTCTGTGGCTTAAAGATGCTGGAATACGTCTCTACCCTGAAAAAAAAATTAACCTAAAATTTTCTGCCGAGGAAAGTGATTTGATACCACTTGTAATATTCCAGATCTAAAAAGTATGCAGAACATAAATAGAATGTTAGCAATGGCAGATAAACAACAATATAACCAGATTAACACCACAATAATACGAAAAATATATTAGAATAAGACCAGAAAGAGCACTTTGATCTGAGAGAAATTGTTACACATTATTTTGTTCACCCTAATGATGATTTTACAAACATGTGTTTAGACTCCCAACATGAATTTTTTCCTGAGAAAAGAAACTTCTTTCCTCCTCTACAAGACTGCTTTTTAGAAAGGGTCCACAGGCTGCATATATTACACAGTGCGGAAATCTATGATTTCTGCAGGCTGCTCTATAGCTGGCCCGTGGGGTTTCCGTTGGCTGCTATATAGGCAAGGTGTGACAACGTTCCAAAGCTAAAAGAGGAAACATGTTTCACGAAGTTTCTAGAAGGATAATATTCTAGAATGTGAGGTGGCATCTGTATGGTTGCGATCCTACTGGTTTCTTTGATTTGGTGGGATCATCCTCATCCCTTTAAACCACTTCACCTTCTCCTATATAATCATGGGCTTCTCATGGAAAAGGTTAAGCAAGATTAAGAAGAGAATTGATGAAAGAATAGGCTAAAGACTATGTGAACAATCCTATTCCTAGTGATGCTTGAGGCCTCCATTTATATATCAAGATTTTGTGGATTATCTTCATGCTGATTTCGGAGCAAGTGTATGCATGTGTTGGAACGAAGGACCACTAAAAGGGAACTTGCAACATCAAGGAAATTCGGTTGTATCTTCTACTTTTCATTAATATAATACGTGGCACGTCTCTTTCCCATAAAATGATTAGTATTTTCTTACATGATTCCTTGATCACATGTTTAGGTTGTCATTGAATTCTACTATTGTTTATTTCACATTGGTTGGTGGCTTGTGTCATTATAGATCTGATCTTGCTGAAGCACCAGAGTGAAGCAGGGACAACAAAGATATAAGGAAACGATTCATATGCATGTTATCTATTCCTCTGGTAGTAAACTCAATGATCACAACTTAGGGAAAGCGTCTTGTTCCGTCTCATTTTGTTCTAGATCTAGGTGGATATAGGGGGATTAGTTCATTTCCGCATCTACCGATTTACCCAATAACAATAATGTTCACTTTCCTCTTCGAGGGGGAAACCTCCAGTTGAGCAGAGCTCTATTACAATAATATCCAAGACAACCATTCTCATACCCTCGACACCTATTTATACTAAATATGTCTATCAAAAGAACCATCTAGAGGAATATCCTTCTAGAAGCAGAGGCTTCTATGCTTCTATTAGGTCTTCTTACATTCGACTTATTCTTCCTTATTGCTAGGCCTTATTAATATTGACCTTTATTACATCAGAATATATTATTCTACCTACGTGAGGGGTTAGGTCCCTAACATGTTTGTTACAATATAATTTCCATCATGCTCAATACAATTATATGCATGTGTATATACACTCTCTCTTGAGTATTCATAGGGATAAATGCCAACTACCCCTCATTATTTCATTTATTACGTCCCACCAACTACCTAGTGGGCCTTATTTCATGAGTATCACCACATTACATTAATTACCCCCCTAGGTGCCTTTTTTGGTACACTACATATCCTCACTAAGTACCACCTTAGGTACATTACATTCCATCCACCTTCACATGTTTTTTCCTCAAAACATGTGTGTAAGACATATAATAGGATTTGTTAAGTAATTTAGTCAACTAGTAACAAACACAAGCATCGATACATCCTAGTGATATTCAAACATGGGGCCCAACATTTTATTTTCCACATTGATACTGACTATGGTTGATCCTTTGATTCCATGTTATCATTGTGTTATTATGATATCCCCACTCATTGTTTTTATTCCTCCATGAACCTCTATATTAGGTGCTTGTTGGTTCCACGTTGATCCCTAGTAGGTCTGTGGATACTCATCTCCTTGCCTTGATGATTGTTGTTTCTCATATATATTTGTTCTTATTTATTTATGTCTTCAACCTACTATTTTGTAGATTCTTGTTCCATTTTTATGCCCTTCCTAGAGTTTCATTTGAGTGCTTCCATGTGATTTTAATCCAATTGAGCCTCAAACTCTTTATTTGATATGCCAATAGTTTATACAATTAGTTTCCCCACCTTAAATTTTCCAGGTGCTACATTAGGACCTTATTGTTTAATAAGAGAAAGATCATACAATGTGACTTTATTTTTCTTGCCCCAAAGCTTCATGATTTTTTTTTACACACTAATATTAATTGTACCCAATGAATCCATCCAAGGATATCCAAGAATAATGTCTATTTCATCTATATCTATGGCATGTAAATTTGAATGAAAAACATATTTATCCATAGAAATATTCAAAACTTAAAAAATTTGAACATTCTCACCCTTAACTTGGGTGCTTTGGCTATGCTTTTAGGGGCCTACAATATTTTAGTGAAGTCAACATTGAAAAATTATTCTTGTTGATAGGTTTTATATAAATAAGGACCTCCTCTTGTTGAAAATATCTATGAACTTGCAATAGGAATTCACATGAAATTAAACTCCTTATGCTCTTTGTACCCTTCTTTCTGACATGAGCCAAAATGTCTAAAAATACTTTTTCTTATACTTCATCTAGAAGACTCAACATCTTCCAAAGGTAAAATGAATTCCACCATATGGTAGAATTGCCCCTTAAATTAAAGGATAGATTGGATCTGCAAAAGAGTGTTTATGACTTAATACCCTTTATGCATTATCTAATACTAGGGCCATCCGATTTTTCCTACAAAGTATATATTCCTTGAGGAAACCAAAAATACAACCGGGGTTTTAAAGACATAGTTTACTTTTTAATGCAACCCCATTGAGTGGCTAGCGTTTTGAAATGACAATGGAAAATGGCCATAAATTCCTCAATATGACTCGAAAGTATATCATGTAATATGTCAAATTGAATTTTTTGAAGTGCCCTTTCACATAAGTTTGGTCTAGCCTAAATATGGGAAACCTATCAAATATTACTTGCATTGCAATACCCCAAATAAAGTCATGCTTGTAACAAAAAAAAAAAAGATTTTAAATCACTAATATCTTTGCTTTTTGGACTCTGATTTGAGTAATTTATTTTTTTGAAACTATGTGTTTCTTTGAGAGGAATCAAGATTAGTAATTTCTCCAGATTATGTATAGGGAACTTAAAAAATTAATTAGAGTGTCATATTCATATCCCCTTGTAAATCTAAAATAAAGGGAAAAAAGACAAACTCTTCTCTCTTTTTTCCCAAGAAAGTGATTTTATACCACTTGTAAAGAACCTTAGTAGATAAATTTCAAAATAAAAAATGAATCCACACAATAATCAACACAAGGATAGAGGTAAAGGTAGGGAAACATCATCAATTAATTCATATGGAAGGAGTGACTCCACAAGCTATGTTTGTTACAACAATATCCAATGTGCTAAATAAAATGATATGCATGTGTATATACACTCTCTCATAAGTATTCCTTAGAGCCTATGCCAATTACCCTCATTATTATATGTATTTTCCTCCAACTACCTAGTGTACCTAATTCAATGAGTATGGTCATATTACCTTAATTAAAAAATTCACACCAACTACTTAGTGGGCCTTATTTCATGAGTATGGGCACACTATATTAATTATCATGTTAGGTACCTTTCTCGATACAATGTATATCCTACGTAGGTCCATTTTAGCGCACAATTTCTAGTGACCTAAATGATGATGTCTTAGTGGGGAAAGAAACCCACAACCCCAACAATGACTAAAATGATGGCGGTGAAACAAACAATGTAATAATCCAATGAACCTATTTAGAAGGTAGGGTCAACAACATGAAGGTAAATAGTGCATCCTTGTATATGATTACAAAACATGGGAAGTGACTTAGAAAAGTAAATGTTTAACTTTTATAAAGATAAGTCATATAAGTGTGACATCGTTGCAAATTGCAAAAGCATTGAGAAAAGAAACAATAATGTGAATAGTAAAAAATGCCTTTGGTTGTGATTTTTAGAGATGTGCCCATGAACTCTTGAGAAAGGGGGTGCCATCCAAAACCAACTCCACACAACATTAATTGTAGTTGGTGTGTAATTTTTTCTATTGAAAGGAAATAGACAAATATGGCTTGATAAGGGATGTGTATCCCAAACAAATGTGTTGAGGCTTCAACCAACCCCAAGTTTTGAGAGCTTGGGGACCCCCTCCCTTCTGAATTTTTGAATGGTTAGTTCACTAAAGGTCTCAACCTTATTCATTTTGATTTCCTAAAATTAGTAAGGGGAAAGGAGTTTTATTGTGTTATTTACTTCTGATTTTTTTCATCTTGCCTTATGATTGATCATGGGCACATGATTATTTTTGTATATACTTGGCCCAGTAGTTGAAGTTGAAGTTTTCTTGTTTCCTTATTCAAATGAATTCATTTGATTTAGGAATTTCCCTTCTAAAATGTTCATTAGACACTTGTGTTTCTCAAGTACTACCTCCTAAGTTACTCGATCTTCAAATCATGCACTTCTACTATATTTTGAATGAGTTCAAGCTACTCCTATCCCCCTAATCAATCCATTTTCAATATGTCGTTTCAAGATCTCTAACATTGATGTTCCAATAATCACTAATCATTTGATCAAATATGATCCATTAATCCAACCTCTTTGTGCATAATCCTCCAACTCTTTGATCAGACCGCTTGTCTTTGTTGTTGAAGTTTTTCCATTCAAATGTAAACTTGAAACTGTATCCAATATTTGAATTGGGATTGATTTCCCAATCATGCCATCTTTGAAGTTGCGTGCCTTTCAAAAATATGTTCAAATCGGCCCCGACTTTTCCATCAACCACAATCTTCTGATTGAAGCATCTTTAACTCTCAAAATACCTTTTTGAAACCCCCCCAACTTAGAGTTAAGTATGATCTTCAAATTGGGAATTATTCTCCAATTAGGCCGACTTTAATGTTATTCCATTTTTGTTTGAAATATTTACTAAGGTTCTTCATTGCTTGATCTTAAAATCAGTCCCAATCCAAGGATGAAGTTATTTTCCCAAGGAGGCCGTTTCAAAGCTTGAGCACTTTGTTTCCTTACAAAGCCTTCAATTGATTCATTGTTCCAATTTGAAACAAGAAAACAATATTCTGATCAGGCCCAATCCAATGGTAGAGCCACTTATTCCTAATGATGTAAGCATGGGTTTCCCCAACCTTTAGATCAAACCCAATTTGACAAACGAGTCATATTCAAATCATTCCATTTTGAAACTTGAGCACCTCTTTCCTTTCCAAAAATATTTGATTGATTAATTGTTTCCATTTGAGACAACCAAGCAATCTTTTGATAGGGCCACTTATTTCCAAATGTCAAAAGTATGTTTTTCCTCAATTTTCAAATTAGGCATGATTTCGGGCCATTTTGAATATCATTCAAAATCTTTGGAAAAGGCTTGAAAAAATTGTTAACCATTTTTAAAGTACTCAAGTGTGCCCATTAATGAACCTTGTTAATTTTAGATAGTGACAATGCCTCTGAATTGAATGTTTGTATACCACAAATATTTAAAAAAAAATTGTGTATCCCAACATGCTTTTGAATTAATCATACCCTTTGAATGCTTTGCTTTTATAAGCTAAGAATCACATTTGAACATTTATCATTCACCATTTTTATTTGAAACAAGGTTTTCAAGAGTTTCCAATCTCCTTTTGTAATGTTCAATTAGGCATAGGAGCTACACATGAAAAGACTACCAGCCAAATCCACAACATTTTTGTTATACATCCAAGTAGACCTTTCTTGTTCCACAAAAATTCTCGTTGGATTTTCAATATTTCATTATATTCGATATTGTTTTTTATCAATTTCCATCATGATCATAACATTATTTGAAAGGATTGGCCATTCAAATGGTACATTCTAGTTGAGCTTTAGATCAATTGATACTATATACATTCTAATGGCCAGATCACTTTTGAGATTATGTTATCAAATGATACATTCTTGTTGAGCCTTTACCACTAATATTTTATCTCATTCAATACACTGGCCATAACCATCCTCAACCTTGGTTTTTTCTTTCCTCAAAACCCGTAGGAAGTATCTCTATGAACCTTTTGGTTTTATTTTGAATGAAAGGATTAGCTCGATTCAAAAAAAAATGTTGAAATCTTTTCCATTTGACTTGATTATGAGTTCATCCAATATTAAATAATGATAGTTCAATCTAAAATTAAGCAAAAGCTTGCTCATCTTAGCTAACTTTTATCTATTTTGAAAGACTCAATAGAGAACAAGTTAGTTAATTCCAAATGTCTATGCACCTATATATACTTAATTCAAAGGAAAATGTTTATCAAATCAGGGTGAGCCTTGCTTTAATATAGATAACTAACCTAAGCCCATCCAATATGAAACATTAAAATTTGTTTATTTTTCCTTAGGATTATTTTGACAATTTGGATAATATTTTGAATGCAATATGTTGTCCAAAATGGATGAAATGTGGAATTATATCCATGGAACCTTAAAAACAAGCTAGGAGGAAAAAATCAATAAAGGAAAAGAAAGCCCAAAAGAAGAAACTTGTAATGGAAGTACTTCCAAAAGATCCCAAAATCCCAGTGTATACTAACACTTCACATCACATTGCCATAGGAAATTCTCACCACTATGGGGAATTTTTTTACAAAATCAAATATGGGGTAGGTTTTCCTAATACTTCTAAACCAAACGAGAGGAAACCATATTAGAATGATGGTGTGAAGAATCTGCAAAGGTATTGCATTCACAATGAAACTACCGAACTAGGGATAATACCAGGTACATAAATGATTAGATGGCTCATTGAACACACCAATGTATCTGCAAAGAAAATATACAATGAGAAAGGAAAATGGATAATGTCTTTCTTACCCATTGACTTGGAGGAATACTATAAATTCACCAAGAATGAAGTGTTTATGACCAATGAATGGGTGTGGGAATTTTATTGCACACACAACTACTATGACTTCCTTGAAAATTGGTATGAGGAATGCATAGTATTAAAGTCCAAAGATACAAGGATGTATCCTACTACCAAATTTAAGGCCATACACATGTATGAAACTCAATTGGTTAGTATACTATATGGAGAGAAATCATCTTCATATTTAAAATTAGCACGGGTTCCACTATTACAGGAAATCACAAAATATGGGATTGTTTTCAATTCGGAAGTGATTCCATCATACACACTAGGAGAAGCCATAAAGTGGGCTCAACCTCTCTCACCCACAGTATAACCATAATTCTATAGGTATTCTTATCTCCTTGACTTCATGTGTTCTTCCAATTAATTCATATTGATGGGTTGGGTCTGGACTTACGATCATCTCCCTACTCACATATATTGCAAAGATCTTTGGGAACACAAGTACATGTATAATTATGCTCAAATATATGACAATTTTTTCATGCGACCAGATCATATTCTACGAATCATTCCCAAGGTTATCCGATGAAGCCAATAGAAGTGTTATAGGACATTGGAAATTGATATCTTGATGAAGGATCCACATAAATTAGAATCTAGAAAGCAACCAAGTCTCCTCACACTTTTCTATTCCATGTACCTAACAAGCTGGTTACTAGAGAAATATTATATCAAATTGTTTTACATGGCTTCAACGTGCATATTTCCAAATATAAAAAGAAGTCGCGTCCACCATAGCCTATCTCGTATATTTGTATGGACTCACTAATTTTACTTGGGAAAGAATGGAAGGTGATAGGATGGATATCTATCACGTCCATGAAGAAATATACCAAATACATGAACCAAAAGGAATTATTGAAAGACACAAGTCAGATGTAATAATAGCTTTCATGTACACTCGTGAAAAAAATAAACTAGAGGAGCCAAAGAGGCACACTCTAACATATGATACTATGCAAGAAAGATTGCAATTGATGGTATAAAAACAAGAAATAAGAAGGAAGGATGAAGTAAAGAAAGTTGCAACAGAATTTCAAGCCATGCAATAGAAAATAAAAGAAGAACAAGAGATAAAGAAATCAAAAGTAAAGAAAAAATCTCAAGCATTGGCAGAGGAAAAGGTTGAAACAAATGTCGAGGTTGAGAGAAAAATGATAGAAGAAGAGAAGAAGAAGAAAGGAGAAAAGGACAAAGGGAATGTTGATACAACAAGAGAAGAACTGATAGAATAAATATTCACTCCTCAAAGTTTTTTCGGGATGCCTGCACCAAGACTAATAACTAGAGAAGACATGCCAATTCCAATGGCCACTAATGAAGTGGTTAGTTTGGAAATGTTCACATTTCATAAGATAAATAAATGAATGGTTAGGCAGAGTCACAATAAGAGAAAAAATATTTTTGACCAAGAACTTATGGTCACTTTAGAAACTATTGTATTAGATACTAAGAAAACAAGCTCTTCACACTTTTCCAACCCATATGCCTAACAAGTTGGTTATTAGAAAAATAACATATCAGACTACTTTACATGGCATCGGTGCATATCTTTCCAAATGTAAAAATAAGTTGTTCCCACCATTCCCCATATACATAGATTTGTACAAACTCAATAATTCTGCCTAGGAAAGAATGGAAGGCAAGAAGATGGAGATCTAACACTTCCATGAATAAAAATACCATATACATGATCCAAAGGAAATTGTTGAGAGACACACGTTAGATGTGATAATAGATTTCATGTACACTCATGAAAAAAAAATGAATTATAAGAGCCAAAGAGGTGTTCTCTAACATATGATACTATGCAAACAATATTGCAACTGATAGTAGAAAAAGAAGAAAGAAGAAGGAAGGCTAAAGCTAAGAAAGTTGAATTTATATTTCAAACAATATAGTATAAAATAAAAAAAGAACAAGAGCTAAATCAAGAAAAATCAAAGGGAAAAACTAAAGTAGATGTAGAAGCTCAAGCATTGGTAGAGGAAAGGGAAAGGAAAAAGAAGGTTGAAACAAATGTCAAGGCTAAGAGGAAAAGGATATAAGAAGAAGAGAAATAAAGGAAAAAAATATAAAGGGAGTGTCAAGACAATAGGAGAAGAACCAATACAATAAATACTCACTCATAAAAAAGTTTCTAGGATACCTACACCAAGACTATTCACTGGAAAATGATGAAGTGTTTGAATGATAAGAAAAAGAAACAAGTAGTCAATCATAGTCACAAGAAGGGAAAAAAAAATTCTAGCCAAGGATGTATGGTCACTTTAGAAACTATTGTGATGATGGTTAATGTCCATTGAGACCAAATTTGGTCTATCGAACCTTAAGAAGGTAAGATATCACTTGGAAATATTTATAATTTTATTAATGTACTCAAAAATCATTAAGAGAAGTGTTCCAAGATCACCATAGTATTGTTGAGTTAAAAGGTTAGGAAGGTTGGTAGTGTGAAAAATATTTTGAAATTGATATATAATTTGGGTATATGCTAGACATTCCAAGAGAAAGAATTTTTCATATTCAACCCTCTTAATGTCACAAAGGTGATAGACTATTTCATCCCACTATGTTTTGGGAATTGAACAAAACCCAGTTTCACTATGGAGCTCATGAGAATTTATTCTTATTTTAACAATGTTTATTGTATTAGATACTAAAAAAATAGGCCTAGTAGCAATGGCCTCTGTAAGACTTGGATTTTCTCAGGCCACTATAAAGTAAGTACTAGACACAATTAAAGATATGGAATATTGTAACAAGATCAAGATAACACTGTTGGAATATCAACTTGACTACTACAAGCCAAATCAATATAATATTACAAAAAATCATTGACTATACACTTGAGGTTTTTTGGCACAGGGCAGACCCAGGGTTCAACATTTTAACAACGCACCAACAAAACCCTAACTACTGGCCCTTTTGGAAACACCTGTGAAGCAGATGAAGTATCAACCGAGGTAGAGGCAGGGGGGGTTGCAGGAATCAAGTGTCTACAACCTAGCTAGTACACAAATCTGTAATCACAATACTTAACAGAGCACTTAACAATTAACATTCATTAGTCTTTCACCCTTATTCACATTGAAGGTTAACCCTTATTACGAAACAACGAAGTATTAATCAAGATCTAAGCACATCTAACCAGTTAGCACATAACAACCAAATAGATATAACATTCATTCACATATAAATAACTAAGCATCATTGGATCTATTTATCATGCATCAAGATGAGGCAAGTACAAACAAAAACATCATGAATAACAAATAACATCAACACAGGATATACATGGTTCACCCCAGTGTGGGGCTATGTCCACCGATCTTCTTCTCTTCTTATTAGTCTCTTCCAATCTTCTTACATGCACCAAGCCACAAATCCAACTCTTCACAGGACAAGATATCTGCGCACACCTCGCCAGATCCTCCTTCCTCGAGTTAGGTCCAAGAACAAATATTTACATAGTCTGTCTACACCAAGAACTTACAAAACACTTGCACTTAGCTCTGCAAGCCTTAGCACATATTATTGCATATAGCTAACATTAGTAGTAAGCCATTGGCCTCTCATTACATCACCTAGATACTTATTTATACATTACAAAAATGACCTAAACATGGGTAAGACCCATGGGCTGACATCCCATACCCATTACATAAACCCTAAAACCCAAAAAGCCTGCAAAATGGGCGAGATCCCGCGATCTCCGCTTTGCCTAGGTGCTCCGTCTTCAACCATCTTGTCGATGTACCAAAAATGGTCAAACATGACCAAGATTCTCCCAAAACTAGGTCAAGGGCCAACATGCCCCCAACACTCACCTGTGACTCATCCCAATTCACTTTGATCTGGGCAATACTGCTTTGAAAGCCTCGAGCTTAGCTCGATCTGCCTCGACTTGTTGCTTCTCTAGGGCCTCCTTCTCGGCGAACTCATGGATGACTTTCTCGGTGACAGGCCCTTCCAGGTGTTGTTCCACTGTTGCGACCACATGTTCCAGCTTTGATCCTTGTCCCTCAATCTCTTCAAAGAAGGTGAAAGCTTCTTCCTACACTGGCTGGAGTCACTGTGTCACCTCCATCACTCTACTCTGGATAGCAGTGACCTATTTCTGAACTGTGCATTGCTCCTGCGATCTCTTCATCTTCTTAATGGTCGTAAGCTACTTCAGTTGTGCTTGCATAGTTGATGCCTGTTACTTCACTTCCTAGAGCTATGCCTCCAATATCCTCAGCTCCAGGTCTTCTACAAGGTGCTCATAGGTCTACGTGCTTCGGTTACTTAATTGCTTTCATTTTGAAGCCAACGCGTTAATTCTTTCGACTGCACTCCTGACAGTTTCTTCTCTCTGATCCCACACTTCCTGCGGAGTGCTCGACACTACTTGCAGTTTTAACTCTGCTACTCTTTCTTGAAACTGCTGAATGGCTTCAACGAGCTTCCCCACTTGGCTCTCAACTATTTCTTTTTCCATCTGTGCCAAGACCGACACAAAGTGAAGTTCTCTATTCACTGCCTCTTTAAATCCCATCTGCTTCATGAGCAGCTGATCTTTCTCTTTTTGGATCTGCTCTCTGTCTTCTTCAAACTTCACTTGGAGGTCATCTTTCTCTTGTTGTGCAACCCAAATTTTCTCTAGGGATTCCTCCTTTTCTTTCTTCAAGGCCTCTATGGCTTGATCCTTTTCTTCCCGTACTTGACGAAGTCGAGCCTCTGTTGCATCTTCTATTATGCACAATTGGGTGGGTCATCCCCCAATTTTGCACCTTCTGATGATGATGGTGTAGTAGACACTGCGCGGCTCGAATAGAGAGATTGTTGTACCCACTTCAACTCCTCTTTGATTCTGTCATACATTGTTTCTTTCTTTGTTTCATGTCGCTACAGGATACCCTTCGAAGCATCTTCTACAACTGCGGTGATGAGGTCAACATCATCCACTATGAGCACATTCTACGACTGAGGCTTATTGGCTCGGGATTTTTTTCATGATGAGGGTTTCTTCAGAGAAACCTTTCGTTTCTTTGACATCTCGACCTCTGTTAGGGGATCCTTTGGTGGTGTCACTTTACCCTTTTCCTGCTTGTCTTATTCCCCTTCCTCTTCTTGGTTTACTTCGTCGCCTCCTCCTCCTCTAGGTGAATCAGATTCTGTTTCCTCCGATGCATTGTTTATCTCCTGCACTTCTTCCTTCTTCTTCTTAGCACTGCTCAGTCCATCACACTCTGTTCGAGTGGCCAAAGGACTTCTGCTGATGTCGGGGTCAAAGAGATTTGTTTGCTTGACTGGTACAAGGAATTCAGCCGACCATTCCTTCATTATCTCCTCCATGTCTTCATCAATTAATTTATAGTATGATTGCAACTCCTCCTTGATTTCATCCCTACGCGTAGTGATGTAAATGAAGTGGCGGTCTACACAGAACTTCGCTAGTGGCCTATAAGTATGCAAGGTGTTTAGATTCATTCGAGGGAATGACTCAATGGCGCGCATGAGCTATAGGTAATAATCATGGAACACCACATTTGACTGCCATTGCTTCGCCATATCGCTTGAATACCACAAGGTGGTGAACCTCACAGCCAATGGTTCTGATGGCTCAACTTCTGGGAATTTCGCTCCCTCTAGCATCTCCCAAGTGACAAATGAAATAAGAATCAATAACCAGCTGAAGTGGAACTCATAGCCTTGGTCCTGCGCTTCATGACGGTCCTTCTCCAACTCATTGATGAGGTAGCTCACCTAGTTCATCTGCATCCCTTCAACGCACTTCCTTGCGAGGTCGACTATGAAACCCGTGACCTGCGTAGGGTAGTTCTTTCTGATGAGCTTGCCTGCTATCAACTAACAAGCTAGACGCACTGCGCTATCCTCGATGGAGGCTACCTTATAGCCCCACTTCCCCTTCTCCACATCGTCGTAGGTTTCCTTTATTCGTTGTGCCAGGGAGCGATATGCAACCTTCCCTGGGTAGAACTGGTGAGGGTCTAGTCCCTACACGCTCAGTCCAGTGATCATGTGGATCAGTGCCAGATCTAAATTCACGTGCCTATCTATCCATAGATAGCCTCCATGGTAGCACAACAAGAGGATTTTAATGCATGTGTTAACCTCTCAATGTCTGTTTAAGTGGGGTATCTTCATCACATTTAAAATGGTCGAACGTACGATCTCTTTAATCCATGGCTGGGGAATTATCTTCGACTTCTTCCAAGTCATCTTTGTCAGGCACCAATGTGGTGTGAGAATCGCATAATTCTTCCTATCTCCCAGGTTAAAATCATTGATAATAAGATCCAGTATCAGTCTCAGTTGCGGTCCAACTACGTGTATCCCCTTCGAGAGGTACACAATGATGAGCATGTACTCAAATTCACGTGGGACGCTGTCATGGCTAATCACGCCATCCAGAGGTGGGATGTAGTTGGGCAATACCGATGGGATCAACTTCGCATTTTCCAGGTCATCGCGGTGCTTTCTTTTTTTCTCCGTTGCGGATCGGGATGGCCCATATCGATGTCAAATAAAGGGGGATGCTTGAAATCCTCTCGTCGATGAGGCCTATACTCTTGCATACATGACCTTCTTAGCCATAAGGTTTATTAATATTTTTTCCTGGTAACAGAACCATTTGTTGGCATAGGGGCAGACCCAGGGTTCAACGCTTCAACATCGCACCAAAAAAACCCTAACTACCGACCCTTTCAGCAACACCTGTGAAGTAGATGAAGTCTCAACCGAGGTAGAGGCAAGGGGGGTTGTAGGACTCAAGTGTCTACAACCTAGTTGGGACATAGATCTATGATCACAATACTTAAAAGAGCACTTAGAAATTAACATTCATTAGTATTTAACCCTTATTCACATCACAGGTTAACCCTTATTACATAACAACGCAGTATTAATCAATATCTAAGAACATCTAACCAGTTAGTACATAACATCTGAATAGATCTAACATTCATTCACATATAAAGCACTAAACATCAATGGATATATCTATCATGCATCATGATGAGGCAAATACAAACAAAAACATCATGAATAACAAATCACATCAACACAGGATATATGTGGTTCACCCCAGTGTGGGGCTACGTCCACCAATCTTCTTCTCTTCTTATTAGTCTCTTCCAATATTCTTACATGCACCAAGCCACAAAGCCAACTCTGCATAGGAAAAGAGATCTGTGCACACCTCGCTAGATCCTCCTTCCCCGAGTTAGGTCCAAGCACAAATCCTTACACAGTCTGTTTGCACCAAGAACTTACAAAATGATTGCACTTAGCTCTGCAAGCCTTAACACATCTTCTTGCACATAGCTAACATTAGCGCCTCTCCTTACATCACCTAGTTACTTATTTATACATTAAAAAAAGGGCCTAAACATGGGTAAGATCCATGGGCCGACATCCCATACCCGTCACATAAACCCTAAAACCCAAAAATCCCTCAAAATGGGTGAGATCCCACAATCTCCGCTTCGCCGGGGCGCTCCATCTTCGACCATCCTGTCGAAGTCCCAAAAATGGTCAAACCCGACCAAGATTCTCCCAAAACTTGGTCGAGGGCCATCAAGGTCCAATATGAATTGAATTATGTATATAGAGTATTCTACAAAAGAGCCCAATATTTCAAAGGATGGAGTCAAGATGTGATCAACATCTACACCAAACACAGGCATGGAAGATGCAGTAGGAAGGAATACATGTTTAATTCAATTCTGTTAAAAGTGGAAATATTATCTTGGTGATAACCCTCTTGAAACCCCTCTTATGAGTTAAAGGGAAATTCTTAACATCGACCTTCACCTCAAATATTGGAAGGAATCCTCTAAAAAGGTATGGAAATGTATTCAAGAAGAATTGGCACATTGTGCCAAGATATGACAAGTAATAGAAACACTTGCAGTGAAATGTAACCTCCTTTATTTCAATGCAAGTGATATTTTTCTTCCTTGAGACGAAGTTATCAAGGTTCTCAAAGATTATATCCAATATGTCATGCCATTTGATCTCTTCCAAGTATCACTAGACTATGCATGAACAAGTACATTGAATATCCAACTAGGTAGATCACATTGATTAAATCCTTTTTGTCTAAGTTAGAAAATTATGGAAATAAAGTAGAGCAAAATATTTCTTTATTCAAACCCCCTTTAGAACAACATCTCCCACAAACTAAGTTTATTGAAAAAAAAATTGAGGTGTGGAAAAGTTATATTGAGAAATATAAAAGGGAAAAGGAACAAGTGTCTATAAGCCAAGTGGGGAATGTAAGAAGTTAGGGAGATGAAACATTCCAACTACCTAGATCTTGTTTTTTTATAAATGATCTCGATTGGATCATTATATTATTTTTCATCTATTTCAATGCTTAATGGGTGAAAATTTTGGAGGAATCAATGTGTAGAGACATTTTAGCAACTGGTCCAAATTTCGAAATTTGGATCCAAAAAACTGTCTAAAATCTTCCAGAGCCATTTTGAGGGATAAAACAACACTTTTTTATGGTCCAAACCTTATAAAGGAGTCATCCTGTATATTCCACAAACAGATACCTTTCCAACAGTACACGGATTTCCTGAATCATAGTTTGTATGTGAAAGTTATGCCTCTCGCAAGTTGACCTACCATATTGATCACCATGGTGCGAGTGGATGCCACGTTAACCTCCATTACTTAAACATGTGGGGATATCCATGTGGTGTATTTTTTGAGAACATTCTAGAAAGTCCAAAACCTTATCACAATTTATGTTTGAGAAATTCAAAACCCTACCCCTATATGGCTATCGAGCTATGTAAAATACTAAGTTGTTAGGAGGAGAAGGGGTTCCATTCTATGATATTGTATTTTGTTCCATAGTAGAGAAGGACAACTGGGAGTGGGATATTAGAGAGCATAACATAGGGGGTTAATGTTCTATAAGAATCTAATAGACCATAGGTCTCAAGTAACTCCATAGAGAGTGCCTTTTCCTTTGTGTTTGCATTATTTTCATACCAGAGAAAAGAGAGTAGAGAAACCTCACCTTTGGGATAGGTTTTCTCCCATAAAGGTTTCCCAGAGAAAATATGTTTTATTTTGTGGATGGTGTGTGATTGAATTTTACTATTCTCTATTTTCCGCATTTTATCTATTTCATAAATAAGAAGAAAATCAACAACTAAAGATTTTAGAATCTAAAGGAATTTAACCTTCATAGGTTTATTTCAGTTTTATTTATAGATCTGTTGTGACAAACTATTCCAATGAAATATCCATGTGTTGGTTTGATGTTTTGACTGTTTTTCCAATGGCCAAATCCTTTTTGCATACGGCAATTATACATTCTATGCTCTTATTTAGCCATTTTTAAAGGTATTATCTAGCTTTATGCATCAATTCACCATGAGGTAGCATGAGGTATGTGTAATCATCATTTTGCAATGGTTTTATGATTAATTCATCTTTAGTTGAATGATTACACTCATCTATTTTTTCTTTTTTTCTTGTAACAGGTCAAAAATGTGATTTGATCTTCCATCTAGACCTTCATTCGGACCTTCATCCGGCACTGTTACAGGAAGCAAACTTCAAGCTTAATTTGTGGGAGGATGAATTTGAATCAAAAAAATTTGTCACATGGGTTTTGTGCATAATATACCCAATTAGGTCCCGTGAAAGTTGTTTCCTACAATTGTGGATGGATTTAGAGCACTTTGTGGTCCTCGATTCGACATCTGACACTCCATCCAACACTCAGAGCACATAGGAGTTGGTAGTTAGAACATCGGCGGGATTTGATGGATGAATCAGGAACATGGTTTTTGTGCCCACTCATGCCCTCCAACTATGGAACTCAACACATCCAGACTTGAGCAGTTGTAGAGGACACTATTTTGATCGCACAAGACTGTTGGACAAAATAATTTTGTTAATGGAATTTAATGAATTACTGTTTTTAGAGAGTTTCGACCCTTCCAGTGGTTGACCTCTCAGCTATGTAAAAACTCTATAAATACTGGCTTGTCTATGCCACTAGAAGATGATTTTATATACACAACCATTATATTGGATTACTCTATAAAAACTCGATTTTGGTATTAATATAAATGGTGTGCTGAGCTTGTGACTGTATTTTGAGTTGGAGCAGTACCATGACTTTCTGGGGGGCCCACCAGTGGTTTGGGTATCTGATTTATTTGTTGTATATTCATCTCTCTGCATCTAACTCTCTTGTGCAGGCTATTAGTCAAGTTATCTCTCCTTGTTTAATTTATAGGTTGTTTATAATCTTTCATTATTAAAACATCTGTGCATTCTCTCAGATAATTTTTGTATGCAAGTTACTTACTCAAATTAAGCTTCATAACTCTATACATGATTTCGATCGTTTCACTATCCATATATGCGCAAATCCTCCATTTCTAATTTATACAAACTGTATTTTACTGTGCAAGCTTGTATAAGTTGTATTCTTCTTTGTAAAGTTACATAAGTTGTATTTTCCTCTATAAGATTAACAATGCATATAACAATACTTTATGACTCTTTAGATTATGGTTTAAAACTAACTCCTACAGAGCTGCAATTATTATCTTTGTGTTATAGTTTTCAGTTTTGGTATGATAGGGTAATTGGCAATTTCAAATCTCTTTTGAATATTGTTTATGAATTGTGTTGATATAAAATATATACATAATCAATTGAAATTTCTTTAATGACAAAGTTTTCCATCTTATTTCTACTTTACATTTTCTATGTAGAAATCAATTATCTAATATGAATTATCACAGAGTTAGATTCCTAAATAAAAAGAGTAATTAGAATAGTAATCTTTCACGACTGGTCTCATATTTTGCATAATAGATTCTTCCATTAGTTTGTTATTCCGGTACCGGTTTTCAATTTTTCCCCTGTACTGATTTCCACACCTTAGTTTGTTTTATTATTAGAGTGTGTTGCCAACATTAGATTAGATTAGGCTATACTAGTCTAGATTAGAGCTCTAGACCTGCACATACAATGCTGGCACCTCGAAGCTTACGAGCCTCGGGTTGACAATTTGTTAAGAACCAAAGACTGAATACAAAAGCACCCCAATAGATATACAAGAACAATATGTAAAATATCCTTTATTACCATCAAACCCTTGAGGTAGGGAAACACCATACAATGGATCCTATTATGGAAGTGATCCTCTCCTGTTCACTTGCCTCTTCGAGGGGGCATCCTCCTATTGAGATACCGCTCCACAATACAATACTTCTCTTCATGTCTCATTACATTGCTTGAACCCCTTTATATAGTGCTACCATCACCTAAGAACATTCTAGAGGAAGAATCTTCTATAAGTAGAACCTTCTAAGAAGTCATCTTACATTTATTATATCTAACTACCATAGTGGGTCTTATTTAATAATATAGTGGACCTAGTCCACCTTACATTGAATGACCTCCACTATTATCACTATGGGCCCTTTG
>ML784933.1:332062-347281 GCA_009831015.1 Picea engelmannii
CTTTATTATATCAAACCCTTGAGGTAGGGCAACACCATACAATGGATCCTATTATGGAAGGGATCCTCTCATGTTCACTTGCCTCTTCGAGGGGGCATCCTCCTAATGAGCTTCAACTCCAAATACAATACTTCTCTTCATGTATCATTACATTGCTTGAACCCCTTTATATAGTGCTACCATCACCTAAGAACATTCTAGAGGAGGAATCTTCTAGAAGTAGAACATTCTAAGAAGTCATCTTACATTTATTATATCTAACTACCATAGTGGGCCTTATTTAATAATATAGTGGACCTAGTCCACCTTACATTGAATGAACTCCACTATTATCACTATGGGCCCTCTGGGCCCCCCCACTACCTCTCTAGCTACCTTACACAATTTAATGTCTAAATAGATAGCATATATTTTACTCGACATTTTTGGTGTCGTTGTTGGGGAGGTGCTAAAGGGATTAGAGCTTAGGTAGGTAGGTTGATTTTAATTACACAACAAGGGGGGGGAGAAACTTTAAGACGAGAGGTAAGAACCTGCGCATCCATTTTAGTGGGTTTCTCCAAAGCCTTGTTGTTCCCTTTCCGCAAGAGTGTTTACTTTTTCTGCAAGTTTGCTTAGTTTTCTTAGTTTGTTTACTTTTATCAGTTTGTTTACTTTCCTAAAATTTACTTTCCCACAAGCATGCTTTCTTTCCTTCGCAATGTGTTTACTTTTCCACAATTTCTTTTTCCTTCTAGTGTGCTTATTTTACTGCAAGAGTGCTTTCTTTTATTTCTTTTATGCAATTTTTATTTCTTTAATGCAAGTGTGCTTCCCTTTTGCAAAGTGTGTTTATTTTTCCTTCCAGTGTGTTTACTTTCATACACATGTGAGTTTGGTTTCGTTCCTGCAATCGTATTTTATTTTATGCTTTGATTTCTTTCCTACAAGTATGTTTTATTTTATGCAAGCGTGGTGTGTTTGGTTTGCGCAAATATGATTTAAATATGTATTTCATTTTTTAGGTAGTTGTGATTAAAATATTAAAAAATCTATAATAATGAAAAAAAAATTGGGTGTTTTAAGAACCCTAGACACTGATCCCTGTCTGAGGTAGGATCCATCAACCAACATAATGAATTCAAAGGTGACCATTAGTTTGGAAGAACTCTCTCAAATCCTAGCAGCAACTGGGATTTCTTCTTTTCAGGAAGAACACATGTTGACAATAGTCAAGAACTTGTCTACCTCTCCAGAAATATTAGAAGAATCAAAGTCCTATCAGATACAAAATGATTTTCCTTGCCAAATTGCGATGGAAGCTAAAAAAATATGGACTACATCCAGTGGAGAGAAATCGCTAAGACCTGAAATTGAGGATTTTTCAACATTCATCTTAGTAGATCCTTTATGTACTTCAAGAATCAATCATCCAGAAGAAGAGGATTTGCATAACATGATGAAGGAGAGAATATAAATTATTGTTGATGAACATCAAGATTACATTGAAATTTGGTTTCAAGAGGTCATCAGGCCACAATACTATTATCTTCTTCAACACCTTCTCATGCCAAAACAAGTAGGTTGGTTGGTTCTTCATATCCAGATAATCACTGCGGTAAATTTTTCATTTGTGGATATGGGTATGTTTCTTATCTTGCTTCGCACATGGTTACATTGGAAAAGTTCTTACACTTGAATACAGATTTTTCTTTCTTTTTAGGTAGAGTAGGATAATAAATAAAAGATGCATGTTGTTAGTTTAGCTTAAAAGTCTAATGCAACCTCATTTTACATTTTCTTTTTAATAAAAGAACTATGAGATACATGTTCCTGTGACTTGATCTCATTGATCTCGTCAGTTTTTGATATTTTAGAGTGTGGATTTTGACAAATAGTTTTAGAAACTTTTTGCAAGTATTCATCTAACAACAAGTGGACAAATCCAAAGAAACAAAAGGGAAGTATTTTACTCTAGAAGAAGATGTTGCTATATTTAAACTCTATTGTCTGCTTAATCATCAATTGGATAATGACTTTTTAATATGCTTAGAAATTGATTATTGTAAATTAACCATTTTTTTTCAAAGATTTATGTCTTCCTTTCTCTCAAGGAATCTTTAATGGAAGTTGCTCATAACCTCCACCACTAGAGGATATAAGGAAGTGACACCTTGTCTTACCAAACCTAGAGGTTACTCGTACAATTTCCCCAAGAACCCTGAGTGGGTGAGTAAAGTATATTTATGAAAGAGTATCAAGAAGGTATGAGTAGCGGTTATCCATGGAAACATAGATATAACTTTAAAAAAGATGAAAGTGAGTAGGGCCTGAAGATACCTTTCTGTTCTTTTCCAATGGTACCATCCACTACACACTAAAAATGCTTGATTATATGATATCTTTAGATAGGATACGTCCACTTAAGTATCCCTTACATCAGGACAATCTATAAGGAATACATAAATAAGACTCATCCTCTAACTTAAATACCATCCTAGTTCAAAATAAAAAAATTCAGAGATGCCTCCCCATCTTCTTGCAAAAATCAATCTTTATACAAATATCTTAAAAGATGGTGGACCAGTATTTGTTGTAAAAGGGTGTAAGAGGATAACCTGCCGAGATACTGAACATGTCTTCTAGCAGTGGGTACCGACCTATGGTATGAATAGGTAAAACCGCTGGAGTATTGAACATTCTTGCTGGCAGCGGGGCATTCTAACTAGTGAGGGTGATGATTTGACAAACAATAAATAAAATTCCTAAATCTTAAAACTTGTCATGATGTACGACATTACTTGTAGGCAAAGATGAAAAAAAGTATGCATGGTTAAGCAAAGGTCAATGAACTCCATCAATCTGCCATTGGGAACTAACTTTAAGACAATCCTAAGACTCTCTCGCCTACCTCTTCTTAACTATACGTAGGATGTTTTGTCCTACTGGTGGGGCCATATTTTAACCATCTTGTCAGACTAATGTGTGAAATTTATCTCTACACTTGGAAAACTGTAAATCTTAGGCTATTAGGAGAATTGACTGGTTCCCTATATATTTTATTGTGAGGTCTCACAATACTTAGGAGTGGGGGAGGGGTTTCTTGAGCTGACAAATGATAAACATTTCCATCTGTATTACAATCCATGAGAAGAGGAAGTAGAATATCTGTCAAAAATTCTGTCATATTGTTTCTACAATATCCTGGGTTATTATATCAACATTTGTTTGTATTGGTATGGTAAATTTTATACTGCTGACATCACTGTGTGTGTTATAAGCCTGCTATACATTTTTATGTTTATATGATGGAAGATTGCTTAACTAGTTCCTTGTGACAATTACAGATCAATAACAAACTGCTAAATGATTACTATCGTCTATATTACAAGCCTATGAAAAGAGGAACGCATTGTTTTATATTGTTACAAAATGATGACAAGGCAATCAACAATGGATAATCCTATTCATACTCATCCTATCCATGCTCCATGCTCATGTTCACCATGCCTTCCATAAATTGTCCAATATGAGTGCTATGGGTGAACACCCATTTATGATGGGATAATTTCCACTTACATAGGAGGACTAGACGGAGTGCTATGTGGAGGATTGGATGGAGTGCCATCTGGAATACCAAATGAAGTGACATATGGAGGGTCAGATGAGGTATGTATATATTGTAAATGATCACGATCGCATGCAGATATGATCGCTCGAAATAATTACACCCATTGCAATGGTAAGTTAGATGAATTAAATGGTGTATTTTTAAAATTTCATTTTGTGATCAAATTAAAATTACAAATGCATTTTATGATCAAATGTCCAAATCTAAGACTTGGACACTGATCTAATTTCTTACACTATTTTCTTTACCTCCAAAGTACAAACCATTCAAATTCAAACTCGCCAAGAAAACTCTTGATTCCCCTGTAGCCTCATCTGGTAAGAAAATTAAGAAGCTTGCTGCTAATTCCCAATTTCCTTCAACACATATCGATTCTAAACCTAAAAATCTACAATATTCATTTCATCAATATTTTCCTTCATTTCCTACAAAGAGGAGAGGAGCTAATCGATTCAAGGGGAAATCCTTTCGAAGAAGCACCCGAAGTATGAGTGGCAAGCCCAATATAAAACCTCCAAGTACTTTGGATCCTATTCAATTGTCTTCCAACCATGAGAGCTCCCATGAAAGACTAAAATAAGTTTATGAAGAGGATTCTAAGCCCGATAAAGAGGTCGAATCTGAACCTATTACACCAAGTCTCCCTCACAAAAACATTGTTACTCCTTCCTCCCAGATGCCTACACTGTCTTCTAAAGTTGATATACCTTCTACATCTATCAAGGAGCCCAAGACTTCATCTCTTGAACCATCTGATCAAACCCCAACTATTGAGAAATTGCAACAAGAAAATGCTCAGCTACTTCAACAATTGGCAGAATGAGAAACCGTGGATAGGCATTTGCATCATGACAATGTTGTCCTACAAGAAAACGTAAAATATCTTCAACGATTGGTTGATCAAATGACCACCATCAATAACAATATACGGATGCAATTGAAACATTGCAAAAGGCCTAAGACAAAGCCCCCGTGGCATGAGGGAGAAGATTCTAAAGCCAATCTGCCCCCTCCTTCATGAGTATAGTTATGTCGGGTGATCCATTTTTGTTTACAGAGGGACTTGCAAATCCTTATGCATGGAAGATATTTTGTTTTGGTGTTTTGACTGTTTTTCCAATGGCCAAATCCTTTTTGCATGCAACAACTATACATTATATGCTCTTATTTAGCCATTTTTAAAGGTATTATCAATCTTTATGCATCAATTCTCCACGGAGTAGCACGCGATATGATTAATTCATCTTCATTTGAATGATTACACTGATCTAATTTTTCTTGTTTGCTTGCAACAGGTCAAAAATGTGATCCGGTCTTCCATCTAGAATTTCATCTGACACTCTTATAGGAAGTGAAATTAAAGCTTAATTTGTGGGAGGATGAAGTTGAATTAGAAAAATCCGTCACATGGGTTTTGTGCGTAGTATGCCCAATTAGGTCCCTCACAAGCCATTTCCTGAAATTGTGGATGGATTGAGAGCAATCTGTGGTCCTCAATTTGACATCCGACACTTATAGCGCAGAGGAGTTGGTAGTTAACACATCATGGGGCTTTGATGGACGAATAAATAACATGGGTTTTGTGCCCACTCATGCTCTCCAACTATGGAACTCAACACATCCAGACTTGAGCAGTTGCAGAGGACGTTATTTTGAGCACACAAGATTGTTGGACAAGATAATTTTTGTTAATGGAATTTAATCAATTGTTGTTTTTAGAGAGTGTCGACTCTTCTTGTGGTCGACCTCTCAGATATGTACAAAATCTATAAATACTAGCTTGTCTATGCTACCAGAAGATGATTTTATATACACAACCATTATATTGGATTACTTTGTAAAAACTCGATTTTGGTATTAATATAAATCATGTGTTGAGCTTGTGACTGTATTTTGAGTTGGAGTAGTACCACGACTATCTAGGGCACCCACCAGTGGTCTGGGTATATGATTTATTTGTTGTATATTCATCTCTCTGCATCTAACTCTCTTGTGCAGGCTATTATTCAAGCTATCTCTCATTGTTTAATTTACAGGTTGTTTATAATATTTTCTTATCCAAACATTTGTGCATTCTCTCATATATTTTTCATATGCAAGTTACTTATATTAATGTTCATAACTCTATACATGATTTCGATCATTTCACTTTCCATATATGCACAAATCCTCCTTTTCTAATTTATACAAATTTGTTAAGTTGTAAGCTCATTATTAGGTTTCTTTTCAATTTACTAGATAACCAGAGCATAGATAGGATCACTGAGAAATACATAATCACAAGAGACACATCATTTATCCTGGGAAACCCTCATGGGGGAGAAAACCCAACAAAAACTTCTTTAATATAGATATCCAATACAATGCCAATAGATAACTCAAACAATACAGAAAGTCCTCTCCCAAGAATGTGCCTCTCTCTCTCTTCTTCTCTAACCGCAGCTCCGAACTTGTGGTTTGATGAACAAGTGATTGAGTGAACAAATGAGGCACTGGCCTCTCTTATTTATACAATCTAGCAGGTGTGAACTGAGGTGTCTTTTAAATGGAAAGGCCGACTTCTCATTCTAGGTGGTTATAACCACTTTAATATATTTTGGGGGACAACTTCTCATTTAGCCTATTACAATTAGGGTTTGACCAATCCACAAAAGGGAATTGATCTAATGAATAATACATCAATAATAAATAGAATAATCTTTGCAGATACATTATTTCAACACTCCCCCTTAACAAGAAGGGTATTCTACGATAGCATCAGGCGAGAGAGAGGGCAACATCATCAACAACATCTAGGAACACTGACTGCCATATCTATAAATCATCGAAAGTTTTTCTCATCATCAATATACATCATCATCCTCATCAACACGAGGCTAAGGTAACATCATCATCATCTTCAGCGTGAGGCCAAAGTAACATCATCATATTCGACATGAAGGATGAAATAACATCATCAACATCATAATAATCTTCAACAAGGAGTTGAAGTGGCATCATCATCATCATCTTCAACAAGAATCTGAAGTGGCATAATCATCATCATCTTCAACAAGAATCTGAATTGGCATCATCATCATCAACTTCAGTAAGAAGATGAAGTGGCATCATCATCATCATCTTCAACACGAAGTTGAAATGGCATCATCATCATCAACTTTAGCAAGAAGTTGAAGTGGCATCATCATCATTAACAACATCACAAGGCTAATACAACATCAAAAACAAAAATATCACAACACAAAGGCTAGAGCATCATCATCAACAACAACATCACATCATGAAGGCTGGAGCATCATCAACATCAGCACTAGGCTGAGAGTCTTCAACACGAGGTTGGCATCACAACACAAAGTTGGCTACACAATATCATCAACATGAAGATGGCATCACAACACAAGGCTGGCACATCATCACAACACAAGGCTGGCATGTCATCAACACGAGGCTGGCATCAAAACACTTAAGTTGGCACATCATCATAGCAAAAGGCTGGCACATCATCACATCACAAGGCTGACATATCATCAACATGAAGTTGGCATCATAGCACTAGGCTGGCACATCATCACAGCAATTAAGCTGCCATCAAAACACTAGGTTGGCACATCATCACAACACTAGGATGGCTCATCATCACACCAATTAAGATGGCATATCATCACAATAATTAATTTGGTGCATCAACACAACAATTAAGATTGCACATCAACACTAATCCCCCTTTTGAGGGAGGTCATTTCGGACTATACCAAGCTTATCTCAAAAGTTCTCAAACTTTACATGAGATAGAGGCTTGGCCAACACATAAACAACCTATTCATCCATGCTAACATATTGGAGTTTTATGGCTACTCTCTGCAACATATCATGAATGAAGAGATACCAGATATCTATGTGCTTCGACTCATCATGGAACACAAGGTTCTCCATCATCTTTATATAACTTTGGTTATCACATAGGATCATGGCGGCTTCCATCTCTAGATCAAATAGATATGTCAACAACATCCGAAGCCATATGGCTTCACAACTGGTGGAACATGCAACAATCTATTATGCTTTTGCCATGCTCGAAGCAATGTTGAATTGCTCCCTACTATGCCATGAAGTCATGGTTGACCTTGGACTGAAACACCATCCTGAAGTTCTCTTTCTATCAGAAACACTTCCAGCTCAATCTGAAACGGTGTAACCACTCAGTCTAAAGTCATGATCTCTAGTATAATAGAGGCCAAAATTCAATGTACCCTTAAGGTATCTCATCATATGTTTTGCAACAACAATGTGAACACGTCTGGGTTCTACTAGATATTGACTCAAGGCAAAACATATATCTAGCCTGGTATTCATCAGATACATCATTGAACCAATAATCTGTCTGTGTAGAGTAGCATCAACCAATTCCGACGAGGTATCTACCAGGAGATTCAACTTCATTTGCATGGGTGTGTACATGGATTTTCATTTCAACATGTCAACCCTTTTCAATTGTAACTGCATACTTCCCTTGGTTAAGGAATATCTTCTATGTGCTCTACCAAACTTCAAGGCCTAAGAGATAATGCATTTTAGGTCTTCCATCAAACTCTATAGCGAGCTTCTTCTGCAATCTGGGATGAGATTTTCTTCATCTTGTTAAGAATACATCATCTACATATAATAGTAACATCACTTGGCTCATCATTCATAATCTTCAGATAAACTTTAGAATCAAATTTACTCTTGGTAAAGCACAAGCTTGTTAGGAAACTGTCAATTCTTTCATACCAAGTTCTAGGAGCTTGCTTCAACATGTACATAGCTTCCTTTAACTGAAAGACATGAGTCTTTCTATCTTCAATCTTCAATTCAAATTTTCTCATTACATTGTACCAATCTGGTACACTTTCTCAACTGCAACTCAATATGCACAATCATGTGCTAGCTCTATGTGCTCTCTGCAAAGCACTATCTGTCTCACTTGATTGAGAATATGTCATCTCCTCTTTCTGCAACTGTTCCTTTAGGAACTGGGACTCTTCACCTGCACCTGCTCTAAGGCCGAGAATGATTGCTTCATCCTCACTACGGATGCTGAAATATGTGAGTAACTCCTCTTATTCTATCATGACAACAACTTCATCTGAAACTGAGAGTGGCTCAATAACTGAAACTGAAGATAGCTCTTCTTCTTTCATGGAGGTAATTCTATATTTTATCATAGTCATGTCTCCATGACCCAACTAATGTACTGCACCAACTTCCACTCAATTTTTAAATATGGGAATTGCTCCCCCTGCATCTCATACTATATATGAATCATGGTTTTTTTGGTTGTCTTCATAAATACTGGAACTATTTCTTCAATAAGTCTCTCGCCATAGTCTTCTCCCGTTTGTTGAGAGAATCCTCTAGACACACATAAATATTTGTACATCTGCAAGATGCTTGATCTGTATAGATCAATCTTGGAAGTCAATATTGACTTCTCTTCTAGTCTCACAAAAGAATCCATATCATAGTCTTTCTAAATGGATTCCTTCTTTTTCACTGAAACAAAGGAATCTTCTAGGAGATTTCATATCTCCTAGGAGTCTCTGAAGTTACAATATAGTCTTCTCATGGCATCTATCTCCCAGTCTTGGAAGTTGTCTCTTCATCTGATCCTTTCTGAGATCAGGCTTACTCTCAATTTATTTTGAGTCTACAAGGACTTCATCATCTCTTACAGGGTATACTTGGTGTTGAATACCAAGTCTAAGTATGAAAGACTGAGTCAGGCTTCAAACGAGTTATGCTTCCCGTCAAGGTGGCTTCATTAACCTTTGAACAATTATGTTGTTGGATATTGATCTAATGTTCAGTCATCTTTGGAGCCTTTTGCTCCTTACAATTAATCTTCTTATGAGATACTATGAATCTCAAAAGATAGATTCTTCTTCATATTATTTGGTACATGAGTGTATTGGTAATGTACATAGTCTGTTTCATGTCTCATATAATATGTTTCCTTCAACAATATTCACTATATCTTCCTCAGGGTTATCACCTGTGCCCTGAAACAAGGTCAACAAAACAATAAGAAAGAATAATACTCTTTTGATAATAGTAGATAAAAAAATAGCACGGATAATCATCACAATAGCTCCTTTAGAGCTATCACTTGTGGCCTGTCTGAAACAAAGATCAAAAGTAAGAAATACAATACGAAATGAGGTCAACACTCTTATAGTGTTGTGTTCAAACATTCCTCCATGGCAACCTGGAACTAACACAAGGGGTTTCTCCTAGAGGAGATGTTAGTTGTATCAAACAAATGATTACATTAAGAATTTATCTCAATATGCTCACATGCTACCAAGTATAATACTTTTCAAGGACTGCTATCAACTATAGTGTTTACTTGTAAAGGGGTAGTCATCAACTTGTTATGTGAAACTTTGAATCTTATCAACTTAATTAATCAAAACTAGAACCTAAAGCCTTGTCCTCAAGAATGAGTGTGTTGCTTTTCTTCCAATTCTCCTTCAGTCAAGATGATGAGTTCTTTCTTCAACTTGTCTTCTTGTACTAAGACAATATGCTATCTTGATAGAAGGTTGGGTTAGAGAATAAAATCTATGATCTCAACTTTAATCCATCTAATACTTTGAATTTAATTTTGACCAAAGGTTAGTATGATGGTCATAGCTTCAACATGCAATCTAGATCAAAATAATGTCATAACAAATAGATGCATATTAGAATAATCAAACCTGGGTTGCAATATTCCTTTGAATGTGTTGGATATTGAGATCCTTTTGGATCTATGGCAAGAGATCCCTTCTCTTGCAAATACCCTTTAAAGATTAACAATCTAAACATATGTGGGTACATACCTTAGATAGAATTTGCAGGTAGTGGCACCATCTGGTAGCAATGACAATGATCACCAACTCTTACAAAATTCAAGGGTGACTACAACTGGTACTACGAATGATACTTCAACTATTACTGCAACTGGTTTTGAGACTACAATTGCAACTACAACTTAGGGTTTTATGAGGAAACCCTAATTTTTCAAACTTCAAATTTTGAAATTATGATCCAGGGGATAGATGCGCTGAGCTGAGCGGAGTAAACTGGTGTAGTCAGATTTTTGAAAATCCAAATTTTACTCCCTCAAACTTGACCAATGGATTTCTGGACTGTTGCTTCTAGTTTTCTGGTACTTCTATTTTTCTGGTACTTCTGGTACTTTGTGAAAACTAGGGTTTCAATTTATGGGAGATCTAACCACTAGAAAGGTGCGCTAAAGGTGCCAAATAATTCCTTGGGTTAGGGCACACTTTTCTAGATGGTTTTGAGGCTGAAAATATTCTTCAATAAAAGCCCCAATTTTCATGTACGACAGCAGTGATGTTTTTCTTCTTGTTGTGAAAGATTCTCTCTTCAGCTTAGCTCTGATACCACGTTAAGTTTTAAGATTATTATTATGTTTCTTTTCAATTTACTAGATAACCATAGCATATATAGGATCACTGAGAAATACACAATCACAAGAGACATGCCATTTATCCTGGGAAACCCTCATGGGGGAGAAAACCCAACAAAAACTTCCTTAATATAGATAGCCAATACAATGCCAAGAGATAACTCAAACAATATAGAAAGTCCTCTCCCAATAATCCGCCTCTCTCTCTCTCTTCCTTCTTCTCTAACTGCAACTCTGAAATTGCGCTCTGATGAACAAGTGAGTGAGTGAACAAATGAGGCACTGGCCTCTCTTATTTATACAATTTGGCAGGTGTGAACTGAGGTGTATTTTCACTGGCAGGGACGACTTCTCCTTCTGGGTGGTTATAACCACTTTAATATATTCTGGGGGCCAACTTCTCATTTAGCCTATTACAATTAGGGTTTGACCAATCCGCAAAAGGGGATTTGGTCATTTACAATACCTGACATGATCAATCCACAAAATGGAATTGATCTAATGAATAATGCATCAATAATAAATAAAATACTCTTTGCATTTACATTATTTCAACATATTTTACTGTACAAGCTTGTATAAGTTGTATTTTGCTTTGTAAAGTTACATAAGTTGTATTTTCCTCTATAATATTAACAATGTATATAACAGTCCTTTATGACTCTTTAGATTATGGTTTAAAACTAACTCCTGCAGGGCTGCAATTATTATCTATGTGTTATAGTTTTCAGTTTTGGTATGATAGGGTAGTTGGCAATTTCAAATCTCTTTTGAATATTGCTTATGAATTGTGTTGATATAAAATATGTACATAATCAATTGAAATTTCTTTAATGGCAAAGTTTTCCATCTTATTTCTACTTTACATTTTCTCTGTAGAAATCAATTATCAAATCTGAATTATCACAGAGTTAGATTCCTAAATAATAAGACTAATTAGAATAGTAATCTTTCATACCTAGTCTCATATTTTGCATAAAAGATTATTCCACTAGTTTGTTATTTCGATACCGGTTGTCAATTTTTCCCTTGTATTGATTTCCACACCTTAGTTTGTTTTATTAATAGAGTGTGTTTTTGTTAGAAAAATAGGACCGCGGAGCAATAAAATAAAACAAATGAGGAAACAAAACACAAAAGATACAAAATACAATAGAGACATAGATTTATGTGGTTCACCCAGTGTGGGCTACATCCACTAGAGAAATTGTCAGGTCCTTCCTTTATTATTATCCAAAAAATGAAGGGATACAACCTACAACAAAACCTGTTCTAACTTCCTCTTCGTTCTCTCACAGTCTCCTATCTCATAATACAATATTCGTTATATTGCATAGCCGCAATACATTTCCCTCATAACAAAGGGTTGCCTTCTAGGGCAAAAAACCCTAACATAGTTTCTACCGTTAGATCTGCGACCTTATAATGAATGGTCCATATTTACAATGAAATTACAATATACATTTACAAGGCAATTTTTCCTTCAGGGGATTCACCCCCGAACCCCCCAACTGGGGGGATAGCCCCCCCAGACCCCGCAGAGGGGGTACCCCCCCCTCTGCACTCCCCCGTGTGGAAGAGTGTACATACTTATGGGGTGCAATGTCTTAATGGGGTATAAACATGATTGAAAAAAACAAGACCTCTGAATCAGGAAGATAATAAAGCTCCACAACCAACAATCTCCCACTTGGAGACTGATCTCAACAACTCCACCGCTACTATATATGCTGGACTCAGAACCTTCTTGGACCTAGTAAATTTATCATCTTCATCTTCATTCTTGAAGACCAACTGAAACTGAGCAGGAACTCAGTTTCTCTCTGGTTACTCCCTTTGTTAACATGTCTGAAGGATTATGGCTAGTGTGTATCTTTTCCAACTTCAAATGTCCATCTTCCAAGGTGGATCGTTTGAAGTGGTACCTCAATTGTATATTCTTAGTCTTCAAATGGAAGGTTGAGTTCTTTGCAAGATGAACTGCACTCTCACTGTCACAGTATAACCTATTATTCTCCTTCTTCTTTCCCAATTCCTCCATAAACCTTTGTAATCAAATCATCTCTTTACTAGCCTCTGTAGAAGAAACATACTCTGCCTCTGTTGTTGAAAGTGAAACAACCTTTTCTAGTTTCGAAATCCAACTTACTGTTGTTCCACCTATAGTAAAAACATACCATGTGGTGCTCCTCCTTCTATTTTTATCACCTGCCATATCTGAATCAACATATCCCTGTAGAAAAGTGTATGAACCTCCAAAACATAATGCATGAGTAGAAGTACCTTTCAAATACCTGAGAATCAACTTTATTGCCTCCCAATGTTCTTTACCTAGATTGTTCATATACCTTCTCACAACTCCCACTACATGTGCAATATATGGTCTTGTGCAAACCATTGCATACATCAAACTACCAACTGCTGATGAATAAGGGACCCTGGACATGTATTCTATCTCCTCTTGTGTCTTGGGACACATTTCCTTAGTTAATTTTAAATGGTTGGCCAAAGGTGTACTAACTAGTTTTTCATTTTGCATTCTAAACCTCTCCAACACCTTCTTTGCGTACTCACCCCAAGACAATGTCAATTTGCGATTTTTTCTGTCTCTTGTTATTCTCATGCCAAGAATTTTCTTTGCAGCACCCAAATCCTTCATTGCAAATTAATTGGCTAATTTCTTCTTGAGAACATTTATATCCTGCATATTAGACCCTGCAACAAGCATGTCATCTACATAGAATAGCAAGATAATATAGCTTCCATTTTCTAGTCTTTTAAAATAAACATAGTGGTCGGAATGACATCTACTATAACCTTGTTCTGTCATAAACCTGTCAAACCTCAAATACCAATGCCTTGGAGCTTGCTTTAGGCCATACAATCTATTCTTCAACCTGCATACCAAATTCTCCTTCCCTTTGACCTCATGCCCCTGTGGTTGCTGCATATAAATCTCTTCCTCCAAATCCCCATGGAAAAAAGTTGTTTTTACATCTAACTGTTCAAGATGCAAATCTTCTACTGCCACAAGTCTTAAAATAGTCCTAATTGAAGTCATTTTAACAACAGGAGAAAATATTTCATCAAAATATATGCCTTTCTTTTGTGCAAACCCCTTTACAACAAGTCTATCCTTGTACCACTTTTCTCCTCCATCTTCTCTCTTCAACTTGTAAACCCATTTATTCTGCAATGTTCTTTTTCTCGCAGGCAACTGAACCAAGTCCCAAGTCTGGTTATTTTCCAAGGAATCCATTTCCTCTTTCATGCCTTGTTCCCACATCTTTTTGGTGTCTACCTGCATTGTCTCTTCATAACATCCTAGTTCACCAGAATCAGTCTATAATAAATAATACAATGAAGGAGAGTATCGCTCAGGGGGTATACTTAACCTGGTAGATCTTCTAACAACACTTGTAGGTGTTTGAGGTACCTGCTGCTCCTGTTGTTGTACATTTTGATTTTCAAGTTCCTTTGGAATTTCTTTTTCAGTGATCTCATCAAGCACTGTGTATTCTTGTTTTTCTTCTTCCTGTTTCTTTCCCTGCAATTGATCTTTGTACATGACCTTCTCATTGAATATGACATCTCTACTCCTAATGATTTTGTTATTTTCATAATCCCATAAGCGATAACCAAAATAATTAACACCGTATCCAATAAAGGTACACTTTTTGGATTTAGACTCAAGTTTTTTTCTATTTTCTTTATCAATATGGAAAAATGCTTCACAACCGAAAGTTTTCAAAAAAGAATAGTTTACCTTTTTTCCTGTCCATTCCTCCTCTAGAATTATACCATCCAAGGAGCTTGGAGGTCCTCTATTTATTAATTAAACATAAGTATCTACATCATCTACCCAGAACTGTAAGGGAAAACCAACATGCAATCTCATACTCCTTGCATGCTCCATGATTGTCTTGTTCATCCTTTCTGACACACCATTTTCTTGTGGTGTTATTGGATATGTCTTCTCTCTACGAATCCCATGCTATGAACAGTAATCATCAAACTCCTTGCTGCAATATTCACCTCCATTATTTGATCTGAGACACTTCAAACTTTTTCCTGTCTCATTCTCAACCAAAGCTTTCCATTTCTTAAAAGTATCAAAAACATCATATTTTTTTTTAATGCAATAAACCCAAGT
>ML784933.1:351159-367154 GCA_009831015.1 Picea engelmannii
CCTCCTCTGGAATTATACCATCCAAAGAGCTTGAAGGTCCTCTGTTTATTAAGTAAATAGCAGTATCTACAGCATCTGCCCAGAACTGTAAGGGAAAACCAACATGCAATCCCATACTCCTTGCATGCTCCATGATTGTCTTGTTCATCCTTTCTAACACACCATTTTCTTGTGGTGTTATTGGAACTATCTTCTCTCTACGAATACCATGGTATGAACAGTAATCATCAAAATCCTTGCTACAATATTCACCTCCATTATCTAATCTGAAACACTTCAAACTTTTTCCTGTCTCATTCTCAACCAAATCTTTCCATTTCTTAAAAGTATCAAAAACATCAGATTTTTGTCGAATGCAATAAACTCAAGTTTTCCTAGTTGCATCATAAATAAAAGTAACATAGTAATAAGATCCGCCAAGATATGATACCTGAGCTGGTCCCCATACATCTGTATGCATAAGCTCTAGCCTTTCATTCTTCTTTTATTTTTCGACTATGAGAAATCTGACTCTCTTTTGTTTTCCATAAACACAATTCTCACAGAAGTCCAAATCTATTTGTTTAAGATCTGGAAAAAAAATTCTTTTGTGAAGTATCTGCATTCCCTTCTCACTCATGTGTCCCAACCTATGATTCCACAGTGTTGTATCCACTCCTATAGAAGCTAAAGATATAGAATATTCAGTATTACCAGTACATAAATACAATGTACCTACCTTCTCTCCTTTTTCTATCACCAATGATCCTTTGATGACCTTCCATGTCTTATCTGTAAATATGAATATACAACCTTCACTTGCCAACTACCCTATTGAAATTAGATTTTTCCTTAAATATGGAACATGTCTTACCTCTTTCAACAACCATTGGTTTCCATTGCATTGCTTTATTTTTACCTTTCCCATTCCAACAATTTTGCATGGTGCATCATCACCCAAATGAACCTGTCCAAAATCACCTTGAACATAATCTAGAAAATGTTTCCTATGGGGTGTGGCATGAAATGAATCCCCTGAATATACTACCCAAGATTCAGAAATATTATCTACAGATAGAATCAAAGCATCTTGTAACACATCACCTGTTATATTTGCTTCCTGATTTCTCTCCTGTTGTCCATCTCTTTGTTTCTTTGGAGCTCTACATTCTTTCTTTATATGTCCTTTCTTCCCACAATTCCAGCACTCTATCTTTCCGAGTCTGGATTTGGATCGGTCCTTCCTATAATTCCTATGGTTCCCTAAGCCCTTTCCTCTATCCTTTTATCTTCCCCTATTCTCCATGTTCAACGCATTACCTGATGTCTCACCTGTGCTTTTTTGTCTCATTTCCTCACTAAGGATAACACCAACAACATCATCAAATTTCAAAGTATTTGAACCAGAGACATAGTTACTTATAGCCATGACCAAGTTGTTCCAACTTTCTAGCAATGAGCACAAGATTATAAGAGCCCTAACCTCATCATAAAAGTCCACTTTTACAGAACTTAGTTGATTAGTAACCGTATTAAATTCATTTAAATGATCTGCAACAGACCCACCTTCTGACATCTTCATATTAAATAATGTCTTCATTAGAAATACCTTATTGGACGCCAAGGGTTTTCTATACAGTTTAGCCAACGCGTCCATCAGATCCTTTGTTTTATGTTCTTTCGAAATATTTAAAGCCACCGACGCTGCCAAGCTCATCCATATCAATCCTAGAGCCTTTCTGTCAAGAATCTCCCATTCTTCTTCCTTCATGGCCATCGGCTTCTTTGCTACTCTGCCCAATGGTAGGAATAGATCCTTCTGATATAAATAATCTTGCATCTGCATCTTCCATAACTGGTAGTTTTCGCTGTTAAATTTCTCGACCCTAAACTTTCCATCTTTCGACATTACTCCCACTCGAACTAGGAACCCTCTTTTCCTACGAGTTACCTTTCCCTCTGATACCAGTTGTTAGAAAAAAAGGACCGTGGAGAAATAAAATAAAATAAATGCAAAAACAAAACACAGAATATACAAAATACAATAAAGACACATATTTACGTGGTTCACCCAGTGTGGGCTACATCCACTAGATAAATTGCCAGGTCCTTCCTTTATTATTATCTAGCAAATGAAGGGATACAACCTACAAAAAAACCCGATGTAACTTCCTCTTCGTTCTCTCACAGTGTCCTATCTCATAATACAATATTTTCTATATTGCATAGCCGCAATATATTTCCCTCATAACAGAGGGTTGTCTTCTAGGGAAAAAACCCTAACATAATTTCTACCGTTAGATCTGCGACCTTATAATGAATGGTCCAAATTTACAATGAAATTACAATATACATTTACAAGGAAATTTTTCCTTCGGGGGCTTCACCTCCAAACCCCCTAGCCGGGGGGATAGCCCCCCTGGACCTCGCAGAGGGGGTACCCCCCCTCTGCACTCCCCCGCGTGGAAGAGTGTACATACTTATGGGGTGTAATGTCTTCATGGGATATAAACACGGCTGACAAACACAATACCTCTGAATCAGGAAGATAATCAGGCTCCACAACCAATAGTTTCCAACATTATATTAGATTAGGCTATACTAGGCTAGATTAGAGCTCTAGAACTACACATACAGTGTTGGCACCTCAAATCTTACGAGCCCCTGGTTGACAATTTAATGTCGAAATAGATAACATATATTTTAATCGACACCATGGTATTTTAATTATAAATAAATATGATGAGAACAAAAGAGAAGGGGGATTTTTTCTTAGCATTATGAACTTTTGTCAAGTTAATTGAGAAGCCTTCGATCAACCTTTGGAAGATTTATTCTAGTGCATGTTGTTGTATATGATGTTTCTCTACTTTCTTATGGTGGAATTGTTGTAAGAATGCTCATTTATGTTGTAGAATCTTCTCACACATTCATGGTTTATTCTTACTTCTATAATTCAATGGTTGCTAACATGTGGATGTGGATGTGATCAATAATTTAAACATAAGCTCACATTGTTATCTTGTTGATTATTTAGAAATTTATGTTATTAAGAAAACAATGAACTATTTTCTACTATTAATGGAAGTCATATCTGTTGGTTTCATATCTACCCCTTTTTCTTAAAATACTATCTAGGTCCTTGTAATTTAGGGTTTCATTCTGTATTCAGATTAGAATAGCACTTAAGACATAGGATTTAATATTCGAATGTAAAACCCAGCATTGGTATCTAGGCCATAAACTAAAGGAGTTTACTAACCTGAACATGTAAAAGGATAATTGGGGGCCTTTTCTCCAAGTAAACTCTCACAATTGATGATGAAGATTTTCCAATGTTAACAAAATGGAAACATTGGTAAAAAATATCGGTCTTTCATCTAGCACACCAAACAACAGAGAATGATGGTTCAATATTTTCATGTAAATGTGATTTTAGAAACCATTGTGGGAAACTGATCATTTCAATGTCCACATATTTTTGTATTAATATGTAGTTAATAATGAAAACATATGAGAACATAGGGATCTTTCAAATATTCCTCAAATATTTTGTACTTACATGGTTTATGTGGAAATCATGCCTCAAGTTAGGTGTTATACTTGTATTTGAGAAAGAGTGTTAGAATCTTTGTAAAAGTGCAATCAATATTCTATTTTAGCGTGTTATCAAGAATGTTGGGTTGATCATTTAGATAATAGAGAGTATTGGAAAATGCATGATAGGCCTATTGAAAATATTGTTGTCATTAATGTCAGAAAAATGGGGAGACTACATATGTCCAAGATGGAGATTGTTGGAAATATTGTGTTTGGTTTTTTGATGCTTAGTTTGGACACCCTATCTTTGAAGGCCTTTTTACTCTCAAGACCTAGCTAAAATGAGAGCATAAGATATATGGTTGAAAATTTTATTTTGAGACCTTTCCAATGGTATATATCAATCCCTATAAATCCATAGGAATGAGGAGATATGAAAGATTGTGTAAGTTCAACCCAACCAAAAAGTACAGGTCAAACCCATAAGTGAACACATAAACACTATAAATACAAGATAAATGTGCACATTTGAAGGGAATCCAAACAAGAGGAGAAAGTACAAGTGTGTAGAAGATATCTGAGGTGCACAATAGGAGCTGGGGAATATTCTTGGGATCTAAAGGTGCGCAAGAGGAGTTTTCTTGGAGTCTTAAAGGTGAACTATGAATGACTAAGGTCTATGATGCTAAAAAGTGCGTTGTTTTGAGGTTGTGATGCTGCATTATGGAATTATATTTTGAGAATGATGCTATGAGGTTCGCTAAGGAATGAAGGCTAAATCTAACTAGAGTTTGAAGCTATGTCTGGAGTGTGAAGCAAGGAAAGACAATGGAGCATGAAAATTAAGGGTATCATGATGTTTTGAAATGCATGAAGTATGAAGCATGAAGGTGAAGTCAAAAATACTATGTGTATTAATATCTTATATTAGTACCTATACAGGTCTTACTGAATTGGAATTGGAAAATGCATGATAGGCCTACTGAAAATATTGTTGTCATTAATATCAAAAAAATGGGGAGACTACATATGTCCAAGATGGAGATTGTTGGAAATATTGTGTTTGGTTTTTTGATGCTTAGTTTGGATACCCTATCTTTGAAGGCCTTTTTACTCTCAATACCTAGATAAAATGAGAGCATAGGATATATGGTTGAAAATTTTATTATGAGACCTTTCCAACGATATATATCACTCCCTATAAATCCTGGTGACAACCCCCTTCCCTTCAATGAGTTGGCACAACCTCCCAGTCTAGTATTGATCAAGTCGTCGGACTGAATGGTTTGTCGGACCCCCGATGGAACCAGATTCGACTTGACACAGGCCCTCTTTTTCTTCCTCGGCACCCACTATGTGTCACTTGTGGACCCTCTCCTTTGGCGCTTTTAGCTCTTACGCCAATGACCTTAGCTCTCGATGTTAAGTTCCCCCCTTGATGTGACCATGGATTGCGACCGTGGGCCAGCCCCCTTCATGATCCCGCACTTTGGGACTTTCGTGAGATGCCTTCTACTTTTTCTTGATTTTTGAATCGACAAATGTTTCAGGACCCGATCTACGGTCCTCATTCCTCTCGCGATCAACGACTATGATCGACCTTGCAAGTTTGAACTTCGTGCGTCCTTTCTCCCCTCGACTCTGATTTATTCTTAATTACGAATCAACGATGTGGTGATCCTGCTCCACGTGTCCTCCTCTATGGACAACCAATATTTACTTCGCTCTTCGCGGCCTCGCGAAGACTCTTGGTTGCTCTTTGTGAATCCTCTGAAGTTCTTGTTCCCGAACTTCTAGGTATTCTACCACCTGTCTTCTCCTCGACAGTGAGTGACTTCTCCATATTTGGGACTTTGGCAAGTCCTCGATTCCCTCGCACACTTAGCACAATTCCACCTTTTGAGACTTAGGTTGTTCTCAAAGGATTTTTGCACTCCTTGCAAAAATTTGTGCAACTCTCCTGCGACTTTGCTTAGCTTGAAAACCTTCAAGGTTTCAAGTTCCTTTGCGAGCTTCTCGTACCCTTCTGGCAACTTCTCTCCCTTCCTCCTGAGCTTATAAGGTGAATTTGCAACACCTTAGGCACACTCCTTGCTCTTGACTCAATTCTTCGATGGCTTCTCTATTGGCCTTATGGAAAGGTTTAAGGTGTCTCCTTTCCTTTGTCGATGCACTTCTTGCAAAGACTTCCTTCACTAGAATGTTCAACAATTATGGGACTCCTCTACACCTTCAACTGTGTAGTTCTTGGGTATTCTCACACAAGCTCGATGCCCTCCTAGTAGAGTATTCACTCTCTTCACCTAGTCTTTATTTCCAAGGGACTTAACCGACTTAAAATTTCTCCCTGATTCTGTGAATAAATATGGTGCGCCATCCTAGAAGATTCTCTTCTAACTCCGCTGAGTTCATACATTCACTCCTTGTGTCAGCTTACAGAGTCTCCCTGCTCTGTCGCGCACTCCTTGCAGTTAGACTAGAGAACCAGACTTAATTCAATACACTCTCGGATAGAAAAATGTATCTCTATCCCTGCAGACGATTCCTAACATTCATCTACAACTCAGATGCATATAAAATACATTCATAACACAACACTCATTGAACAAAAAGATAAAATAGGAAAAATTGTCATTCTCTATTAATGGTGGAATGCCAAATTACAGTGGTGGATTCTGAGTTGCAACTAAGTCTCGTCTCTCTATATTTCTCCTCTAACCTATCTACCTAGTGTCATCCCAACATTTTACTACTTCTCCTTTTCTTACAATACAAAGAGTTATACAAGAGGGTCTCAAAATGAGCTTCCCTCACAAGCTAACTAGTGGTGTTAAATCACCACCCCTAATGCTTATCGAAAGGAAAAATTACAATGATGGCAATTCTGCTCCAAATCAGACGCAGATCTATTTCGTCGTCAGCCTATTAATGGTGACCTTATCTCCATATTGTGTGAGAGCATGTTTTGGCTCTTCTAGATTGTCTTCAATCAATGCCTGGATCACGTCTTGGATCCTCAAGGAAAAAATGAGAGGGCGATGCCTCCCCTTCCTTGAATGCACACCACGTGTGTTGATTAGTTGCGTGTGCTGAGATGGAGCGATGCTCCTGCATCACTTTTTACTCTCAAGGCCTAGATAAAATGAGAGCATAAGATATATGATTGAAAATTTTATTCTAAGACCTTTCCAATGGTATATATCACTCCCTATAAATCCATAGGAATGAGGAGATATGAAAGATTGTGTAAGGTCGTCCCAACCAAAAAGTACAGGTCAACCCCATAAGTGAACACATAAACACTATAAATACAAGATAAATGTGTGCAATTGAAGGGAATCCAAGCAAGAGGAGAAAGTACAAGTGTGCAAAAGAGATCTGAGGTGCACAATAGGAGTTGGGGAATATTCTTGGGGTCTAAAGGTGTGCAAGAGGAGTTTTCTTGGAGTTTTAAGGGTGAACTATGAAGGAATAAGGTCTATGATGCTACAAAGTGCGTTGTTTTGAGGTTTTGATGCTGCATTATGGAATTTAATTTCGAGAATGATGCTATGAGGTTCGCTAAGGAATGAAGGCTAAATCTAACTAGAGTTTGAAGCTATGTCTAGGGTGTGAAGCAAAGAGAGACAGTGGAGCATGAAAATTAAGGGTATGATGATGTTGTGAAATGCATGAAGTATGAAGCATGCGAGTGAAGTAAAAAATACTATGTGTATGAATATATTATATTAGTACCTATACAGGTCTTACTGAATTGGTGCTAAGCTAAGGAGATTGGTGTCTCCAGAAGGTTGGTGCCTACACAATATCTTGTTGAATTGGTGCTCAATTGAAGAGATTGGTGTCTCTAGTAGGTTGGTTCCTACAAGCTTTGTAACAGTAGGTTGTTGCCTACAAACATTTATAAAGATAAGTTTTTGTGGTTTTCTATGATCCAGGTGGATATTGGTGGCCATCCACCTATTCCAACTGGCTCCTTTTGTCAGTTTATAGTTCAGTACATTCTTCTGTACTTATTTGTAATTGTGGGTTATACCTTTCCAGGGTTGTCTGAAGCCCTACACATCTTCCGGGTGGATATTGGTGGCCTCCCACCTAATCCAACTGGATTATTTTGTATGTATTCATGCCAACACATCTTGTTGTACTTCCAGGGTCGTTTTGGGGCCCTAAACAATGTTATTTTGGCGTGCCACAGTCAAACTATAGACAAATTCACAGTTTGATGGAATAATGCATAGTTCTCTAAAATACCTTTCCAACGGGTTGTCACACGCCTAAAACATAGATCGTATGTAAAAGTTACGACCCTAAGAAGTTAATGTACTAACTTACCCAAACGAGGCCCACATGACTTTTGGTGTTTCATATCTTAGGGTTAGGTTTTTGGATGTCTAGGGTTTTGAAATTCCTGTTTAACATAAAAATGCCTTCAGAGCCTTATTGTAATCATCTTCTTGCGAATGAGCGTAGCCGTCACATCTCTTCTCATAGATAAAGATACCACCATTCTAGTGAGTCTTGCACTCTGTATTTTTACAGTCTCTTTACAATTATTTCATTAATAGAAATAAAGTATTGTTGTATTTCTCTGATTCTGGAAATTTTCATGTGTTTCATTGTAATATCTTTGCTTTCATTTCATTCCGAAAATAATCTGGATTATTCTCCCACAAGGGTTTCCAAATTAAACTTTGTGTACTATGAATTGAGTTTACATACTTTACTATTTTAAAGTTAATGAATGCTCATTTAAAGTAAAAAGTATATTATATTGATTCACCCTGCCCCCCCTCTTAGTATAAGAATAAGTTCAATAATTGATATCAGATCTAGTTCCTTTGAAAAAATCTAACCACTAAAAGGTATATCGCAGAAGCACACATGGTCAATCAAGAAGGTTTCTCCACAAATAGGGCTCCATTGTTTGATGGAAAAAACTATTCCTTCTAAAAAATAAGGATGCAAACATATCTAATGGCCTTTGGGTTTGGTATTTGGGAATCAATCGTGTTTGGTTATACATCCCCAAAAAATCCACCAACAAGTATGGCCGGGAAGAAGACTAGTGAAAATAATGCAAAAGCCATGAATTCCATCTTGTGTGGTCTATCAGAATCCAAGTTTTTCAAGGTGATGCATTGATATCGATAAAAGAATTTTGGGACAAGATTCAAAATATATATGAAGAAGATGACAAGGTTAAGAAGGCTAGGCTCCAAAATCATAAAATATAGTTTGATAAAATGAAAGATGAAAATAATGTTACAACCTATATTCTCTGTGTTGATGAAATTGTCAACACCATCAGAGGGCTTGGTGAAAAGGTTGAAGAACCGATGATTGTACAAAAGGTTTTAAGGTCACTCCCCTTAATATTTGATGCCAAATTTTATGCCATTGAAGAAATGAAGGATCTTGATTCATTAACAATGGATGAATTGCACGAGATTCTCACTGCATATGAGATGATCAGGACAAAAAAAGAAAATCCAACACCAAAGGAAGCAACCTTTAAATCATCAAATAAGAGAAAAGGACACAAATATTGTGATTGTTCCAACCATGAATCAGATATAGAAGAAGCATAATTCATGAGAAAACTAAAAAGAGGATATGGAAAATAAAAAGGTAAGCTAGCCTTCAAATGTTTTAATTGTGGTAGAGTAGGACATTTTGTTGCTAAATGTCCATATGAAAAAAGGGAAGACAGTGATGATGAAGATAGTAATGATGAAGAACATAACAACAAAAGCAAACCCTATAAACACAAAAGAGGAAAACATACTAAAGAAGAGTTTTTACTCTAGAAAGGACAATGGCTTGTTTGAAGAAAGTGATCAATACATTTATAATATTAACAAAGAAGAATTCTTCTTCATGTCTATGGACACAAAGTCTGTCAATACAGAAAATGAAGACAATCAGAAAGAAAAATTAGATTAAGAAGAAGAAGACAATGATAGGGAAGTGAATCTTGAAGAAGGAATAGACAAACTCAAAGGAAGGAATAAAAATTAGAAAGAGTAATTGCAAAAAAATGAAAAGAAGGACCATGATCTCGATGAAATAGAAAAAATAGTTATCATATTGAAGACTCAACTAGGAGACTAAAAAATAATAGAAGAAGTGGTGAGAATCCAATTGAAAGAAAATGAAGAAAATTGTGAGAAGCTAGAGGTTGAAATTGTTTCCTTAAGGGAACTAGAGAAAACAATTGATCAATTAAGTAAAATATTGAAGTTAGGAAAAATTATTGAAATCTTAGATAATATTCTCAATTACCAAAGGTAACCATCCATCAAGATAGGCCTTAACTATGACGAAAAACAAAAGACCCCTAAGGGAGATAAAAGCACTAAGGTCACAAAGCCATCACAAAATGTAAATGAATAAAAGCCTAAAATCCATGCTAATATTCTCAAAGGATCCATCGTCTATGAAAAAAACAGCAGGAAAGGAAATTATGACCACCAGAAAGTTGATTCTTCTTACAAGAACAACAAGAATGAGTTCATAAGAGATGTTCCACCAAGAAGGCCTTTCACAACCCGATACCAAAATCTCTTTCTTGGCTATTGTTTTTCTTCAAATAATTTTGGTCATAAAGTACTATATTGTAGAGATTATGAAATAAGTGATCATGTGAGAGATAAAAATAGAGGTTCTTATAAGACCTCAAATAATTATTATGCGTGAAACAAAACCATAAGTTCTCATGGGTTTGTTGATCAAAACTACAATTCATTTGCTACCCTACTTGATTAAATTATTGAATGTTATAAGTGAAATAACTATGGGAACATAGCACGTGACTGTAGAAGCGGTATAATAAAGTATCCTAAGAAAAATAGGGAAGAAGATGTTTTTACCAAGCATAAAGAACATGTAACCGAGCAAAGTGTCAAGCTGGAATGCATTGACACCAAATAACAGGTTGTAGATATTTTTACTGAACCCCTTCCTAGAGATACATTTGATATCTCAGATAGAAGCTGGGAGTGATATCCCTCTCATATCTTTAGTAAAGGGAAGAACACGCTCATGGGGAGCAACCCTTTTCCATTGATGTCAAAGGGGGAGAAGTTGCAAACAAAGGAAGAAATTGCAGATAGGGAGAGTATTACATAATTGACTAAGGATTGTCATCAATAACAAAGGGGGAGTTTTTTCAAAATATTGTTTTCATTGATGTCAAAGAAAGGGGGAGACTACAAATTTCCAAGATAAGTATTGCAAGATGGAGATTATTGGAAATATATTTTTGGATTTTGATGCTCAATTTGGATGCCCTATTTTTGAAGGTCTTTTTACTCTCAATACCTAGTTCAAATGGGAGCATAGGATATATGGTTGAAAATTCCATTCCAATACCTTTCCAACAGTATATGACACTCCCTCTAAATCCATAGGAATGAGAAGATATGAAATAATATTCCAGGTCAGCCCAGCCAAAAGGTACAGGTGTAATAGAAGATATATTAGGTGTGCAATAGGAGCTGGAGAATATTCTTGGGGTCTAAAGGTGCACAAGAGGAGTTTTCTTGGAGTTTTAAGGGTGATCTATGAAGGACTAAGGTCTATGATGCTACAAAGTGAGTGTTTATGAGGTTGTGATGCTACAATTAGGAATTATATTATGGGAATAATGCTATGAGGTTTTCTAGGGCATGAAGGCTAAATATAACTAGGGTTTGAAGTTATGTCTATGGTATGAAGCAAGGAGAGATGATGGAGCATGAAAGTTAAGGGTATGATGATGTTGTGAAATGCATGAAGTATGAAGCATGCAGGTGAAGTCAAAATTACTCTACGTATGAATATATTAGATTGGTACCTATACAGGTCTTATTGAGTTGGTCCTCAGTGAACGAGATTGGTTTCTCCGGTAGGTTGGTGCCTACACGATATCATGTTGAGTTGGTGCTTAGATGAGGAGATTGGTGTCTCCAGTAGGTTGGTGCCTACACAATATATTACTAAGTTGGTGCTCAACTAAAGAAGTTGGTGTCTCTAGTAGGTTGGTTCCTACAAACTTTGTGACAATAGGTTGGTTCTTACAGATATTTATAAATATAAGTTTTTGTGCTTTTCTCCCACAAGGCTTTCCAAATTAAAACTTGTGTACTGTGATAGATTTTATGTGAATTTACTATTTTAAGTTAATGAATGTTTGATTAATTTCATTTAAAGTAAAAAGTTTCTTATACTAATTTATCCCCCCCTCTTAGTATAAACATAAGTTCAACAAGGCCAATTACCCTAATTAGTTTTTTAAATGTTAGCTCGAGGGAGAGTGTTAGAAAATGTGAGTCTTACATCCAACTCACTATGTATTGGTGAAATTGTTTGAAGTGATAGTTAAGAGATTTTATGCCATAAAAAAATTAGAATCATTGTAGGGTGACTAATTGTTTTAGTTTCCACAACCTTTTGTGCTAATATGTATTTAGTAATGAAAAAATATGGTAACAAAGGGTTCCTTTAGATGTTCCTTAAATCTTTCACAATGGCATGGTTCCTTTTATCTCTTCCCTTTCTATGTGGTTTATATTGAGCTCTCCTTAATATTTTTAACAAACATGAGACACTCAATAATAGGCAGTGAGTAGTGAAATAGAGGACAAGTTTAAGGGTGATTTCAATGACCTAGGTCACTGCAAAAAACCAAAAACAATATGGAAAATCCAATAATAATGATGAATACATTAACTAAAATTAAATGACGATGGTTACAAAACTATGAAACATGACAATATAATAATTTTTAGAGAACAATAACGTTTAGTGCCACTGTGTGAGGACGTCTAGAACCACTACAAGGACAATTGTGTGTGGTGAACCAAGCATTTGATGGATTACTTAGAACATGATAGATGTATAATACAAAACAAATTTCAAATAGTGATCAATGATGACTTCTTGTTTTGAATATCCAACCTAGATGACTAATTGTTGGTTGATAAAAATATAGTTTATAAAAAGAATTTCAAGTTGGCCTTGTTACGCACCAGGTTATATTATTTTGAGCAGAGGCATGAAATATCATATAAATTACCAATGGAACAACAAAATATAAAGAAGAACATAACAAAAATTAAACTTTTTTTTGAAACAGGAGCAATGTTCACTTGCCTCTTTGAGGGGGAAACCTCCAACATAGAAGCACTCTATTACAATAATTCTCAAGACATCCTTTTTCATACCTCCTACTCTTATTTATACTAATTCTATATTCTAGAGAGCATTCTAGAGGAAGATATTTCTTGAAGCGAAAGCTTATATTAGTTCTTCTTACATTGAATTGTTCACATTTATTTAATAGGCCTTATTAACTAATGTAGACCTTTATTACATGTAAAATGTATCATATTAACTAATGACCAACTAAGAGGGTTTAGGTTCAGATCCTAACATGCCATCCCCCTTCAAAATCAACCTTGTCCTCAAGGCTAAAGATGCATAAACTATTGCAATATGACAGATGGTTCCCAAGTCGCATCCTCTGGAGACGTGTCTTTCCACTTCATAAACAATTCTTTGATAGTTCAGCCACACAAGTGATGCTTGCACATGTTGAGGAATGATTCTGGTTGGAACCAAACAGAGCCTTCTTCATCTAATTTAGGAATGATGGTTTGAACCTGACAATTCTAACCCGCCACTTTCTTCAAATAGGAAACATGAAACACTTGATGTATTTTGGAGATAGATGGAAGTGCCAATTTGTAGGAAACTGAATCAACATGTTTCATGATCTAATAGGGGCCATAAAATTTTGGTTCCAACTTGTGGTGAACATTTTCTTCGAGCGATGTTTTTTTGTGAGGTTGGATTCAGAGAAACACATGATCACCTTCTTAGAAAACCCTTTTAGAATGGTGCTGGTCACCCTGTTGCTTCATAGGATTTTGGGCCATCTGTAGGTTATCCTTCAGATCCATGAGGGTAGCTTCTCTACCTTGTGGAAAATTATCAATATCTCGGACCTCTAATGTTCTTGGAAGATATGAAGTTATTGTAGATGGTTTTCGTCCATACACCGTTTCATATGGTGTCATTTTGGTGGTTGTATGATAGGAAGTGTTGTACCACCATTCGACCAAAGGTAAACATTACACACACTAATAAAAAAACACAAGTAGGTTTCCAAACATTTATTGACAACTTCTATTTGGCTATCCATGTGGGGGTGGTAGGCTGTGCTCATGTTTAGTTGCGTGCAATGTAATTTAAATAATTCTTGCCAAAATGTGTTGGTGAAGTTCAGGTCACAATCAGACACAATGGATGTTGACATGACATGCAATTTGAAAATCTGATCATAAAAACTTGTGCTACCATAGCTGGTGTAAAAGGGCATGGTAAGGCACAAAAATGTGCATATTTGGAGAGGTGATCTACCATGACCATGATGACTGACTTGTTACTCGCTTTTGGAAGGCCCACTATATAGTGCATGGAGATGTCAGTCCAAATGGAGGCTGGAATGGGTAACGATTGTATAGCTCAGGGGGTCTTCCCAGTTTCACCTTTATTGCATTCGTAGACATCACATTCAATGAAAAAGGTAAGGATGTCCTTCTTCATTCCTTCCCAGAAAAAATAGCAGTGAGCACGAGCATATGTCTTTTGGAATCCTGAGTGACCTGTTGGAGCAGATGAGTGTAACTCATTTAAGATCTGAGGATTGAGGGCTGAAGAAGGAGATAGAACCAAGCGATCCTCATACTAGAGGATATTGTCTTTCCAACTGTATCCGAGGGGAGGGTTAGGGTCCTCCTGAAGTCATTGAATTACCTATGATATGGTTGGGTCTGTTAGCCACTCTTGTCGCACTTCCTCAATCTAATTAGGCACAAGTAATGATAATGCAAAGAGGGAGACTTCATCCTCATATTGTATGGATAACACATCAACCACTAAATTGTCTTTTTCTTTTTTATATATGATCTCATAATCATAGCCCATCATTTTAGTCATCCACTCATTCTGTTCTGGGGAGGCTAACCATTGCTCCAAGAAATATTTCAGACTATGGTGATTTGTTTTAAATTTGAAAACAACGTCCCAATAGATATGTTCACCACGTGTGCAGAGCATGGAGAATGGCCATCATTTCCTTTTCATATGTAGATTTTCCTAGATTCTGACCACTCGAAGCCTGGATAGTGAAAGCAAGAGTTCTACCATCTTATGTGAGAACTGCACAAATACCAGTGTGAGAAGCATCTGATTCCATCACAAAAATTTTGTTGAAGTTGGGGGTTGCTAAGACGGGGTTATTGCACATGGCCTGCATTAATGTTGTGAAAGACTTCTCTGCAACATGTGTCCAATGAAATGCATTCTTCTTGAGAAAGTTTGTTAATGGCATGGCAATTTTTCCATAATGGTGGAAAAAATTCTATTAATATCATGTGAGGCCTAAGAAACCCCTAAGGTGCTTCAAAGTTGTGGGTCGTGGCCACTCCTACATGGATTGAATATTTTTGGGGTCCACCCTTACCCCATCATGACCCACAATGTGTCCCAAGTATTCAACCTCACTTGCTCCAAAATCACACTTGGTATTTTTGACAAACAATTGATTGTCATGTAACAATTGAATTAATTTGTCCATGTGGTGTAGATGGGCATCCCAAGTGCGGTTGTAAATGAGGATGCCATTAGAGAAAACCAAAACAAATTGTTGAAGATAGGGATTCAAGATTTTATTCATGAGACTTTGGAAGCTAGATGGGGGTTGCAAAGGCCAAAAGGAATTGCCAAGAATTCATAAATCTCGTCATGAGTTTTGAAATTAGTCTTGGAAATGTCTGCTTCATTCATCTGAATCTAGTGATAGCCTGAGTGAAGATCTAGTTTGGTGAAGAAACATGCACCCTGGAGTTCATCCAATAGATCATCAATAACGGGAATGGGAAACTTATCCTTAATGGTCAATTTATTAAGGGCGCGGAAATCTGGACACATGCTCCACGACCGTTACTTAACAATATTACCAACTTAACGAGAACTTTGTCGAGTTCTCATTTTTTCAAGGGTCACATTTTTTACCTTGTTTTTAAAAATGGTGCTACCGGTAGCAACCCCCTCCCTTTTTAGGTGGTGTTTTGATATTTTAAATTTTCTGATCCATAATATTTCCACAATATTTTTTTTAATGCTTATTTTTCATCTATTTTCAAAAAAAAATTAAATGTTTTATTTTTTTCAATGGTGTTTTTAGTTATTTTTCAATACTTCTTTCAATCTTAAAAATATGTTTTACCATTTACTTTTTTGAAATTAAGATTTTTCATATAATTGTGTCTCCTTAATTAATTTATTGTTCCATACTTTTAAAATATAGTGGAAAACATCATTTTTAACAAATTGTTTACCTTTACTTCAATACATAAAAAATAATTGTAATTAAATAACACTATTTTTGAATATTTAACAAAAAAATATAATTTTATTTTATTTTTATA
>ML784934.1:9275-44753 GCA_009831015.1 Picea engelmannii
GCTTGCATCCAGCCCCTCTTCACCCAGTCATTACCGTCGGTCACTTCACCAAGTGGGGGGTAGATTTCGTCGATTGCAACCCAACTTCGGCTGGGGGGCATAAACACATTATCATGGCCATCAAATACTTTACTAAGTGGGCCAAGGCCATGCCTACTGTAAAATCTGATGGGAAGATTGCAGCCTTATTTTTGTTCAACCAAATTATCGCCCAGTTCGGTATCCCGAGTGATATTGTCACTGGTCATGGTAGCCACTTTCATAATGAAATGATAGTAGAACTAGCATCTAAGTTAGGGTTTAGACATGGTCACTCATCTCCTTATTACCCCTTGGAAAATGGGCAAGTCGAGGCCATCAAAAAGTCTGTCAAGACCATTTTGCAAAAAATTGTCAATCGGATTAATTCCAATTGGCACATCATGTTATATCCCACGCTTTGGGCATACTGAACCTCGGTTAATACTACCACCAATTTTTCCCATTTCCAGTTAGTGCTTGGTGTGGATTCAGTCCTTCCTTTTGAATGCGAAATACCTTCTCTTAAGTTGGCAGTCGAGCTCCTACCTGACACTTCATATTTAGAGTGATGCCTTATACACCTCGAGAGTCTTGACGAGCAACATTGAGACACTTTTACAGCTATTGAGGCGAATAAGAAATGTGTCAAGGTTCAATATGACAAGTCTGTCTATACCCAGTTGTATGTTAAGGGTGACTTGGTCCTCTTGTATGATCAAGCCAAAGAACTGCTAGGGGAAAGCAAGTTTAAACCCATGTGGCACAGTCCTTACATCGTTCGACATGTCCTAGAAAAGGAGCCTATGAGTTAGAATATTTTGAAGGGAATAAGTTAGCCGAGCCCAGAAATGGGATCTAATTGAAAAGGTACTATGCTTGAGCCCTAGGCTTGGGCGGAACTCTTTGTATACTAATGTAAATTTAGTGTATATACACTTTTTTTTTTTTTCCTTTTCTTTTGTCTTTGGCTTGCTTATCGAGTTTTCATTTTGTTGGCAGATGTCAATGGAGTCTTCGATCTACCTAGGATTTGCAGACAGATCCAACCGTCATACATGGAACATGGATTCCACCACTTGGGTTATTTACTCACCCGAGGGTCTGTTGGTGTCTTTAGGTGGCATATGCCTAGGGCCATCCATGAATAATGTGGCTGAATATAGCATCATCATAGAAATTTTGTGTGATCTATCTCGCATGGTATTCGCTCTTTAGAAGTTCGCCTGGATTCCTAGTTATTAGTATGTCAGTTGAACGACCATTACCATGTGCGGGATCCTACTTTACTCTATCGATTCCTATGGGTATGTCTTTTAGGGAGAAAATTTGATTTTATTACATATTATCACATTCCTAGGAGTTCTAATCATGTATCTGATGCCTATGCTAATTATGTTTTAGATTGGCATTTTTCACATTAATAAAGAAAATAAAACCATCACATCAATGTACACATTGTAAGATATAAGTAAAGCCAAAGATCCATTTTTATATATTTCAAAATATGGTGTTTGTATTACAAAATTGGGGCTAAAAAACCTCAATACACATATACAACCGGTACACATATCCCACGACACCTACGCCTGTGGCGCCGGGTGTGTGTCATGGTAGCAAACCACAACATTTGCAAGATGATAGAAGAGTCGTACCCATGCTCTAGGTACACCAACCACCTGTCGCTGCATGGCTTTAGGTAGATCCTCTACCTAAACCATTGGAATCCTCTGTGTCAAATGTGACAGGTTGCCCTGGATGTTTTGTAGAACTCTCTCTGCTTCTCCTCCCACCGCATCATCTCCCCGGTTCCTCCATCTATGTTGAGTGAATACCTCTAGCCTTCACGGACCCACGTCTGCGATTACACAAATGTATAGTTAGTATGTAAGCACCATCCAAAAAATATTTTTGTTCCTTAATACAAAAAAACAAAAAAAAATGAAATATTTTAATTTTTTTTTTTACCTATGTCACTGTAGGTGGCCCCTGGTGGAAGTGGAATATTTGGATCTCCTTTGAAATCGATCCCTAAATAGGGATAGTCATCCAGATCGATGACTTCCACCGCCACCAGAAGAGAAAAACATCATTGTAGGGTGTTGACACCCTACCTACCCCCTGCCATCTCATGACCTCGATCCACCACGCCATAGCTGAATCATGTGGTCCTCTAGGAAGGATATCCACTCTAGATCCCATACCTAGAACCCACTCAAAATAGAAGCTGCAAAGAATAGAGGCAAACCCAAAGTTTCACTTACTCTCCTGCTTGTACTCTATCAACTGACCTTTCATATTGGTCAACAATGAGGTACACTAGTCGTAGACAGTGGGTCTTGCACACTCTATTGCGTAAAACATGAGCGACCTCGATGCTTGGTGCAATGAAGCCGAACATGTGATATTGGTCAATACTAGCACAATGATCTTCAGGCCGAGGTTATTTATTGCCCAGATAGGGATTTGACTTTCCACCTTGGGGGTCCCTGCTACATAGTGGGCATCGATATACTCCTTGATCTTCATCCCACTCCCTTCTTCGCATGACTTGAGGTTGACAACCTCTCCTTGGTGTGATAGACCAGTCAAGAAGTAGATGTCCTCTAGTTCGATCCTCAATGGTTTTCCATCGAGGATAAAGCTTTCTCTATCAGGATCCCAGTAACCCACCAACATCTCCAACAACCTCACTTGGGCCCTCATTCCTTTGAGAGCCCAAAACTTATAAAAGACATATATTTTTAGAGCCACTTGAGCCACTGGATCTTGATCCACAATTTCATCTACCTCCTCATTCTCTCACTCTCTCCATTCAAGGACCATTCTGCAAAAGACAAACCAAATTTTGAGTTAGAACCCTTCTTTTTGGCCATTTGCGTACCTATACGTGGCTTCCCTTTCATATAGTCACATCTAGGGATTAATATACACCCCTTGTGGTTCACACAGTAGCGTATACCTCGTCGTATACACAACCTAAACAATGGCAGCCCGCGTACACCAAATTTCCTAATTTATGCCCTTAAAAACCAAAAAATTGAAACCTAATTCAAAAATGTAATCCACGGAATTTGAAGAGGATGAGATGTAGAGTTACCTGATCCAGACGGTTTGTGATTTTGTTGCTCAATGCTCCCGCAATCACCATTTGAATATTGGAGGTATTTTTGGTCCAAATTGCACTTTTTGGGTAAAAATCAAAATGATACAATAATTTTTTATCTTATTACTATTTATAAGCTATTTTTACCCACTTGATATAGTTTCATGCTATTGTTTCACCTAATGGACTAATTCAAGAGTGGTTTTGAGCTGGCTTTTGTAGTTTTGACTCAGGTTTCTTGTGGATTTCGACGTCATGATTGGTCGTTCATTACCTCGGACATGTATTTTCATAACCTAGCTGTTGTGAGTGGGAAATCCCTCTACGGACTAGCACTTAGGGTTTTATCATGCATGCAGAAAAGACCTAAAGATTCCTACTTTTTACTGCCATCCCGGACCTAATCCCCATTATTCTTAAGCAAATACGTAGTTAAGAAGATCAAGTGAACATACCTTATTTCTGGCGTTTGATATTGATCCCTCTTCACGCTTGGTAGCTCTTTGACTGCAACTCTCCTCCCAAGGCTGACCTGCATTCACAAAAGACAAACAAATAAATCCACATGCACTTGATCTATAGATTAATGGGTTAGATATTTAATCAACATGTACGCAATAAACAATGAAAACCTTATATGGTGGGATGAGAAAAGTACTTCTTTATTATTAACTTCACTAAAGCAACTTACAATGATGAAGTCAGCCACTACTCCACAAACCTGGTCCTGGGCTCCTCTTCAACTGTCCTCCAACTACTTTTCTCTATACTTCTCTTTGCACAAGGATGGCTAAAGGTTGGGACAAGGGGAATTATGAATTGGGTATAGTCTCTTTACTATGATTTTCCTCCTTTCAAATGGGATCCTTACCCCTTCTTTTATAGGATAGAAGGAGCTAGGTATCTGGTCGAATGACTGGCCATGTATGGCCAAAAGGTTTAGTTAACTTGCCCAAAGCTGTTTGTTCCATCAACAATTTTCCTTTTTCCGTGCTTTTATAGGTACACGCGGGTTGTATTTGGGCAGCTAATGTGTACACACTTGCAGTAATGGAGTAGGGAGCGTGGGCCTTTATAAAGAGGGTTTTTTAACCAGAGTTGTTCAATACTAGCTTGGAAAAGAAGGCATATGGGATGCCCTGATGTCAAGGAAGTATGTTTGGTGGAAATTAGGGTTATAATAGATTCCCCCTAATGTGTGAGGTTAAAAGAGCATCTGATGGCTGAAATACATTACCAATCTTTATCAACGTACCAAACCGGTGAGCCCAGGGATCAGAATTCGGGAGGTGCCATCTGCAAAATAACAATTGTCTCACCTAGGCGGGAATACCCATGCTCGGAATGAAATAAAATCATGGATACCAATAAAATACACTGTAGATCCATGCCATATAACTATATAAAGTGTAGCCGCGAGCGATACACAACGGATCTACATCACAAAATAAAAAATATATACATGTATAGTATCCATTTTCTAGAAGCTAATAAGTCCTGATGGCTGGAGATGAGGTCTTCAGAGCTTGAGCAACAACTTCAAAATCTTAAAAACTTGGGTAGGAGTGTAATATGAGTGTACGAATTCACTACCTAGAGGTCTTCGATGACTCCTCGAGCATAGACTAGAGGATCTTGATGATCAGACTGAAGGCTTCATTGATTTCAAACAAAGACTTGATTGGACCTTTGGGGTGGCCGGGCATGAGGACAAGAGACAAACTGTAGAGGGGCCAAATCAAGCTTGGAAAAACTTCCCTTGGACAATAGCACAACAAATGATGAGACTTGGGAAGTATATCATTAACATAAGTTCACGAGGCAGGAGGCGACGCAAACTCTCCATATGTTTGGAAGAATAACCAAACAGAGGAGGACACAACTCAATGTAGCGGGAACAAATTCCTAATGTCATATTAAATCCCAGGGCTTGATAAACAAACGAAAGGATGTGCTTTATCCAAGGGAAACTCATTGTGCTGCCAATACAAAGAAAATACTTTTCCCTTCCTCTTTTTGGGGTATATTTGATTTTTTTTTTCTTTTTTAATAATTTTGGAAAAAGAATAAAAGAATGTTACATTACAAGGGAGGTATGAGTGTCGCAAACATAGGAGTTTGAAGCACAAGGACAAGACTGATGTTCAAAGTAAGGACACTTGGGAAAAATCCCTCCTGGGGCCAAAGGTGTCAAGACATAGAGGCAAAGTACTACAGGGCTTACGTATAAGCCATGCTTCAGATGGTTCGGTTGAGAGCAACATGGTGTCGGCATTAGACCAAAGACGCATGTATGCAAATGGGGTTAACAAAACACACAATGGTAACATCCTTCGATGTAAGTTTAACGATCCCAGAGAAGGTAAGGTCAGCGGTTTTTCATATTTAGGGAGTTTGAAAAATGTAAAAGGAGACTCCAATGGGGTACCTTTTTCGAAGGTAGTTTAGTTGGTTCAAAAAAGGGGTAAACTAGCACCGACAAGACGTCTATTCAAAACCATTTTAACAAGTGTGATAAAGACAATATCACTCAGTGTTTTTTTTCATTTTTAAGTAGTCTGAAAAAATCTTAACTATGGACTCCGTCAAGAATGTTCTTCTATACCATTTTAAAGAGTGTGAAAGAATAGGGTCACTCGACGATCTTTTCAATTTTAGGGAGTCTGAAAAGAGCTTAACTATGGACTCTATGGGGGTTATTTTTTCATAAATTTAGTCCCCCAGGCCCGAAAAAGGGTTAAAATTATAGCTGAGAATACTCTTCTAGAGATCTGAAGCCTCTAGAGTATACCTTTGTTTGTATAGTTGACCGTCTGGACCGAAAAAGGGGTAAACTACCACCGGATAGACGTGACTTCAAATTTCAATTTAACGAGCGTGAAAGGCCACAAGATCACTCGACAATATTTTCATGTTTAGAGGGTCTGAAAAGGGCTTAAAAGAAGACCCATGGGGGCTATGACTCATGTATGAAATTGGTTCAGGTAGAGCCCGCTGTTAGGCTCAGACCAAGAGTCTCTTCGATAGTCAACTTGGGAAGTCTCTCAAAAGGGAAGAAATCACAAACCATGGTGTAATTCCTCCCATGGTATAGACATTGTAGTCATGGCTTCAAGGGTAGCCTCATCTGAAGGCAAGTCAAAATCCGAGAAATCATGCAAATGAGGTTCGATAGTCCCAAAGGGTGAAGTAAACTGACCATACTCCATATGACAATGGAGGTTCTGGCTAGGACTGGTAGATTCTATTAGCGAAGAATCAAAATCACGAGGGATTGAGGATCTACAAACAACGAGATTAGACTTAGAAGGATACTCAAGCCCACTTGGACCAAGAGGGGGAAGCAAGGGCTCCCATGTCCCCACTGGGTAAACCAAAGGTTCAATTGTTGAGACCAAGTCTCAGGAAGGAAAACATGATTTCAGAGGTTCCTTCTCAGAAGTAATTTAACATTGAGGATAAGATGCCACATAATTTACCTGTGGCAGGGTAGAGTCTACACGAACGCTAGGAACATATAAATGGGTAGTCTGAAATAATGCTAAATTAGGATGGTGATTATCAGATGCTAGTTGGTCGATAGTGACAATGCTTCCATTTTTAGGGAAATGCATCACCCGAAAGAGCGTAGACACCACAACAGTCATAGCATATACATAATCACGCCCGAGAAGCATATTGAAATCTAACGGGCCTTGCACCACTATAACATCAACACAGACAATCTTCCCTCCTAACGAGATAGGAAACTGAGGAATAATCCCCAAACATTCACTAGAACGTCGGTCAAAAGACAACAACTCATGTGAAGCAGACACAAGCTTGGGAGAACCCAAGACTTTCCAAACCGAGGAGGATAAAATACTTGCGGAGGCTCCTTCATCCACAATACATCGATAAATGTTTGTTTAATTAACTTCAACCCTTATTTGAAAGGGTGCAGAGGAAGGAAGATGAGGCTCAACAAGGTCATTCCAATCAAAGGAAACCATTCTAGGGCTTGGAGGGGGTGTGCTCGGAATGAGAGGAATGCCCCCTTGTTCTGAAAATCATGAACTGGAAATGCTAAAAACATAGTTGGTAGACACATCACTCCTCAAGAGAAGAGTGGGATCAGCCAAAGACTACATCAACATGACCACTTTTTCAACCAATGGCTGCATAGCCTGAGAGACTACAAGGTCTAAAGGCACCTCACCCCTCAAAAGAGGAGTGGGATCAGCCGATGACTACATCAACACGACCACTTTCTCAGCCAATGGTTGCATAGGTTGAGAGAATAAAAGATCTAAAGGAACCTCACCCCTCAAAAGAGGAGTGGGATCAGCCGATGACTACATCGACATGACCACTTTGTCAACCAATGGTTGAATAGGTTGAGATACTACAAGGTCTAAAGGCACCTCACCCCTCAAAAGAGGAGTGGGATCAACCGATGATTGCATTGGCATGACCACTTTCTCAACCAATGGCTGCATAGGATGAGAGACTACAGGGTCTAAAGGCACCTCACCCCCCAAAAGAGGAGTGGGATCAGCCGATGACTGCATCGGCATGACCACTTTGTCAACCAATGTCTGAATAGGCTAAGAGACTACAAGGTCTAAAGGCACCTCGCCCCCCAAACGAGGAGTGGGACCAACCAATGACTGGATCGACATGACCACTTTCTCAACCAATGGTTGAATAGACTGTGAGGAAACCTCAAAAGACTCAGAATCAAAAGAGCTTGCAGACATGGACCACAATCTTTGTACCTCTAGAATACCAGGGCACAAATGAGTAAAGTGATCTCCCTTGCAAAGATTACAAGGGAACTTAGGCTTACATCTTATCCGTCTAGGTTTCTCAACAGAATTAATTCCCCCAACATGACTAGAAGTGGTTGGTTGCGCATCTCCAACATGACTTTCAAAGGTTGGTGAAGGATCGATAACATGACTCGCAGAGGCTACACACCTATTGCCAGTATGACTAGAAGGGACTGGACTTTTCCCCAGCATGACTGGCAGAGGCTGGGTTCTTGCCACCAGCGTGACTTGTAGAGGCTGGGTGCTAGTATTCAACATGACTTGCAGAGGTTGAGGACCTATATTCAACATGACTCATAGAGGTTGGTGATTTCTTCTTCCTATTCTTCCTCTTTCTATTTCGTTTAGAATTTCGGTTACTAGTAATTGTACTTTCACCAGAGGTGGGAGAAGGAGGAGGAGAAGACTTTGCTGACAAAGAAACGTCAACAGGGTGCCCATGATATAAAATGCTTAACTTAGAAGTGTCAAGAGCATTTGGGACATTTGGAATGGTACCCAACCAAACCGATAATCCCACATTCAACCCAGGAATGTACAAAGTGGCCATCAAAGGGACACCAACATTTCTGAAGAAAGGAAAACCACAAGAATCCCCTTGCGAAGGGGTTCCTTGGTTGGTATCATTGGGAACTTTAGCCATGAATATCTTATGCACAGTTTCTCCCTTTGCGATATCATTCAAGTCCGTAAAAGTCTCACACATTGACTATGAAGAACCAGTGTTATCAAAACAACACCTATAAAGAGGAGGCTCCACGTTTCTAAGAGGAAGACTGAAAAGTCCTCTCAACTGGTGGAGTGGGCGGTCTACCACCCTAGGTCAAAGACCCAAAGCCACAATTGACTAACTCACTATGGAAAACTAGGGAGCACAAAGCACACACTAAAAGTTCCTAAAGGAAAATCAAGAAAATGACTAACTAGTTGGAAGAACAATTACACCAACCAACATTAGAGAAACTTACCAGTGCAAGTGCAACTCGAATACAGAATCACCCTTCAAGTATACTCTAAAAAGAATGGACTGATGTCTACACTAGGTTCTATGGTATACCCCTGCGGTCATCTGTGTAAGTCCTTAAAATAAAGACAACTAGGTTGCCAGCTCGTGAACAATCACCAAGCGGGTACAATTGACAGTTGGGTGCACCGCAATGAACAGGGTATCAAGCCCGGAACCTATCAAGGGTATCGAAAGAAAGTGTTTTGAAAGACGACTGCAGACCTCAAATAGATTCGAGACCCACAAAGCTCTGTGGCAAATGCGATCAACAGAATCCCAAGACAAGTCCTCTATATGTGTTCCCCACTACACTTGGTTCGGCTTTGGAGGGGTTATCTCTGCTACCTTTCCACACGTGACCTCGTGTTTATCCCCTGTGTTAGAGGGGGGTCCTAGATAATTTCCACGTTACTGGACTTCTAAACTCATTATCACAGACTCATATGTTTTTTTTATATCCTTGAAGAGTTTCCTCTCCAACCTAAATCAAGGCTCTAGCCTAATCTAGTTGATGGACCCTACAAGCATAAAGTCTAGTAAATTTTAATTAGCTTTCTTTTTACTGGCTTGATTTACTCAAAAGGGTATGGTAGTGCAACTGATGTTGTTAAGACTCTTGCGAAAAATGATGAAACTTATATGAACACTGACAAAGAATGATTATATTTATTATTTTTTTCTTTTTGAAATGCTTTTAAAATTAGAAGAAAACACAACGCTATGCTAATTTCTTTTTCTTTTTCAAATAAAAATGTAAAGAAAATGTCAGGAAAGAAAGAGATCTAACAAACTAAGTTTTTTTTTTTATATTTTCTTCCAATGAAAGAAGAAATAACAAAAGATTCTAAAAGAAACTGATGAATGCACAATTTTCCTTAAAATTTCAAGCTAAAAATAAGTTAAAAAAGCTAGGAAACACAAGAAATATTTCAATGAAAAAGCAAGCTATGCTGGAATCCAACCTAGGCTAAAAATTCTATGACAGAGACCAAGATTAAATCAAGGAAATTCCTGAGAGGTGTAACTCTTGATAAGGAAGAGGATGACTGCCTCTCCTTAAACAAAAATTTTCTCAACAGGCACGTTGCTGACAGTTCAACAGCCAGTGTGTGCATGCAATATGTGTAAGGTAAGAGAACATGTACATGCATGCAGGATTTATATAGGCCACGTGTACCTTTGCAATTATTCAAAAAATGAAAAACAAACAAGCAATCAAACACTGGCAGAGACTACTGGTATTGAGAACTAGAATCCCTTGAAGACTCATAAACTTACTTTGACAGAAAGGAAAAACAATTAAAGGAATATTTCATAGAACAAAACCAATCTAAGGTGGTACCTAAGCTACAAACTGCAAAAATAGAGACCAGAATGAGATCCAGAAAACCCCTGAGAAGGATCACTTCTGACAGGGGAGAGGATGATTGCCTCTCTAAAAAAACAAATTCTGAACTCAGACACGCGACTGACACTTCATCAGCTAGCGTGTGCACACGGGCTATGTGAAGGTAGGGCATGGGTACATGCATGAAGACCTTATACAGGCCACATGTACCTCTGTGACTTCCGTAAAATAAAAAGCAGCCAAGCAAAGAAAGTATGGAATACTAGTATGGAAGACCAGAATCCCTACTAGCTCAAACTTTTGCAGAAACTCAGAAAAAGGTAGTAAAACCAATTAAAAATACCCAACAAGTATCCCCAGAAAACTTGATAGATCCCCAGTACGGTCGCTAGTTCTGTTCTGAGTGGGAAATCCCTCTACGGACTAGCACTTAGGGTTTTATCATGCATGCAGAAAAGACCTAAAGATTCCTACTTTTTATTGCCATCCCAGACCTAATCCCCATTATTCTTAAGAAAATACGTAGTTAAGAAGATCAAGTAAACATACCTTATTTTTGATGTTTGATATAGATCCCTCTTCATGCTTTGTAGCTCTTTAACTGCAACTCTCCTCCCAAGGTTGACCTGCATTCACAAAAGAAAAACAAAGAACTCCATATGCATTTGATCTACAGATTAATGAGTTAGAGATTTAATCAACATGTACGCAATAAAAAATGAAAACCTCATATGGTGGGATGGGAAAAGTACTTTTTTATTATTAAATTCACTAAAGCAACTTACAATTATGAATCCAGCCACTACTCCATGAACCTGCTCCTGGACTTCTCTTCAACTTTCCTCCAACTGCTTTTCTCTATACTTCTCTTTGCACAAGGATGGCTAAAGGTTGCGACAAGGGGAATGCTTAATTAGGTATAGTCTCTTTACTATAATTTTCCTCCTTTCAAATGGGACCCTTACCCCTTATTTTATAGGCTAGAAGGAGCTAGGTATTTGGTTGAATGACCAGCCATGCATGGCCGAAAGGTTTAGTTAACTTGCCCAATGTTGTGTGTTTTTTCAGCAAGCTTCTTTTTTCTGTGCTTTTGTAAGTACACGCAGGTTGTATTGGAGCAGCTAGCATGTACACGCTTGCAATAATGGAGTAGGGCATGTGGGCCTTTATAAAGAGGGTTTTTTAACCAGAGTTGTTCAGTACTGGCTTGGAAAAGAAGACATATGGGATGGTCTGATGTCAGGTAAGTATGTTTGGTGCAAATTAGGGTTATAACACTAGCATATATGATAGGTATCCACTCCATCGTGCCTTTTGCATTATCCTTCGACTACCATTTTTTACGCCTTAGGTACGAACCCATTTGTTGTGACAAAAACCCTTCCGTTTGTTATAAGTAGTGTCGCTAATAAATGGTAGAGACTTACCAAACATGGGTGCCTTAGTTAGATCCCCTTTGTCATTTGGTGCCCATGCCGAGTTTTTCCTTAGGACTGGGAGTCCATTATAACTTGATACATGACTTTATGACGAGCCTCATTTCTCACTCATGCACATACGGCCTTATTCCCCACGAACTCCCAAAAACGAGTCTTAGTTAAGCTCTTTTCCAACTCATCTAAAAAACCAAAAATATTGCCGAGTGATTTGTCCCTTTCACACTCGTTAAATTGGATTTGAAAGGTCATGAGTCCTAGTTAAGCTCTTTTCCGACTCGTTACCAAAAATAGAAAACATCACCGAGTGAACTTGTCTTTTTCACTCTCGTAAATTGGATTTGAAAAGACGTCTATTTTGCACAAGTTTACCCCTTTTTCACACCAAGTAGACTAGAAGACATAAAAAAGGACATTTTGTGGTGTCAAGTTGTGATTTCATCTCATGCCCTCACTTGAGTATTGAGCCTTTAGTTGGTTCTTGCTTTGCGTTATAAACAGTTGCCTAAGAAATTTTTGCATCCTCAACCAAGCAGAGCCTTGTTTATATCCTTCTCAATTTGACACCCTATACCCTAGAGGAAACATCACCCTGAGTGTCCATCTCCCACATGCATTTCCTTGGATTGAGAATAGGTACGTTCCACTGCTGGAACTAGTTTTTCTTACTTGTGACACTCGTTTCCTCCTCTATATCTAGCATTCATTTGTTATGAAAAAAAAAAATAGATGAGTGAGAAGGGAGTACTATATTATATTTGGCAGCAGACATGTCGCCTTTGAACATAGCATAAAGTTATTGACTCCTTGTGTCATCATAATTTTGGGTTTAGCATGGTCCTAGGAAGCTGATCTCATTACAGAGTTTTCTCTATCGAATGGTTACTCTTCCAGTCCCCATAAAGAACATTATTGATGCCTCATGCATATGATAATTATATCATTGGGTCTATGCTGTCGGTGTCTACCATATGTTTCATGCTCTTGTTCAAAGGAAGTCAATCAACCTGTGTTGGTCACTCCTTAGAAATCTTGACTTTGCATGTTGGTCATACCCTCAGTTTGTCTCAGAATCACATGATACTATCGTCTTATCATGCACCCTAGCCCTACTTTCATCATTGATAGGTCGCCTTGAACCCATCAATCGACATTTCATCATTGGTCATTGACTGGGTGGTTTCCCTTGTGTTCGACGGAAAGACATCTATTCACACTTTGGGATTTGTGCAGTGTCTTGGATGCCATTAGCCTTATTGGTGGCTTCCTCTCCTTTGTCAACAATTTTCATCATTGGCTTCTATTTAGAGGGTCTTTTTCGTGTACTACTTGCATTTGGTACACGTGAAAGACGCACTGGGTCATTGGTTCGTGAACATGTTCTTCATCTGTTCTCCACCAAATTATGAAGCTCCTTCTTTGTTCCTCGTGCCGACTGATGAGAGATGCCTTAATGCTCTCCTTTCAGTGGGTCTCTTTCCATCGAATTCAGCTCATTTATTCTGGATTTGGGACCTAAAGTTTTATGAGTACCTTGAGGCTTGCAGTCATTAGTGGCAGGCTCTCTCGCCATTGATAGAGGAGAATACATCAATGTCTCTCGATCCATGGATTCCTCAAGTGTTCAACACCGACTCCTTTATTCACACTTGTAGGAATGTACTCGGTGCCTTGATACCTACTTTCATCATTGGTAGGCTATCTCGCATTTGTTAACGATATACCTCAATGATCGGTAATCAAACGATGTCTCATTGTGTTCGACCTCAACTCCTTTATTCACATGATGTATACTTTCACCCTTGGTGGATAGTGTAGAAGACTTGAAGACATCACTATGTGGCTACAACTTTCCTAAGTTGTTGCTTCCTTTGCATTGGACTAGTACCTATATGACTTCAATGATCATGGGAGATCAGATTGTACTCCACGGTATACAAATATCTTCAGATTGGTTTTGATACTAGTTTCATTGGGATTTGTTCGTGACTATGACAACTTTTGGCATGTAACCACATTTGTATTTGCCTATTCATGGCCACAAACACTTATTTGGTATATTTTTCACATGGATCTGCAGTGTATTCTTGGCAGCCATGTATGCAAAGTCAGTACAGAATGTAATGAGCAATTGAGTTCATCTAGTTGGTTATCTACCACTCCACTCGTGGGTTATTTATAATGTATTTCAAACTCATAGATACTCCTCTAACCTCACACATTAGGGGGCATCTGTTATAGCAATATTTTCCCCACCATTGCTATCTTGCACAAAGGGCCTTTTTCCATTTCCCTATGCAGACTTGTCATCCCTTTTTGATGAATCCAAAGCTAAAAATACATATTTTTCCACATATACGTGCCCTATCTACTATACAACATGCCTGTACGTAGGATGCTCTACTACAACCTACATACATCATGATTTGTGCCAGAAAATACAAAAATGAAGTCGGGTTTCCATGTCATGATAGGAGATCTCTGATCCTTGGCCTTCCATATACTAGAAATGTTCCGACTCGGCCCTTCAGTTGCATTTTGAAGGCTATAAAATCACAATTCTGAGCTATGGAAAAGAGGAGAAAGCATTCAACTTTAAGAGCAAAGTTACTCTAGATAAATTACTTCATATTGACTCTTCATCCCTTTGTCCCTCAAGTCTGAACATAGTGTTCATCCCCCAAGCTCTTTCCCTATTGTTGAGAGAACCTCATTGTCTCTTTTGTATGAGCTTTCCTTTGGTGGAGGATTGAAGTGGTGGAGGCCCAATTGGAAGGAACTTGGTTTCTTGGTTTTGAACCGTGCCGATACGGAAGTCTATAATGTTGTCACTTTTGTTGATCATTTATTAATAGAAATACTCCTTTCCCGTCCTATTGGTATCATGAAAATATATGATTATTATCCATGGGAATGTTTGTAATCTTTATTAATGGATTATGTTATCTAATGTGTTAACCCCTTTATATTATCACTATATACTTTCTGTTCTTGTTTGTTGAGAACTTTTTGCAGGTATAAAGCTTTGGGTCGAAGTGCTCAGCGATGGAACATCATCGAACGTTGGATCAAGGTAGGCCTCTTTCCTATATTGCACATTAGTTTATATAGTATACGTTGGAATTGAGTTGATTTGGTATTAAAGGAAATGCATAATGTTCCATATGTTGGACATCACCAGAAAACAATTACAGCAATAAGAAGCCAATTATTTTGGCCAGGAATGAAAAAGTATGTTGTTGATTACATCGCTAGATGTATGGAATGTCAGAGAGTGAAGGCTAAGCATAGGCACCTAGTGGGTTTTCTACAACCCTTACCAATTCCAGAGAAGAAATGGGAAACGGTAACCATTGACTTTATAACAAAATTTCCTAAGACAACAAGACAACATTATTCATTCATGGTAGTGGATGATAAATTAACAATGGTTTCTCATTTTGTTCCTGTAAAAAAAATCATACAACAACCAATATTGCAGAAATTTACATGAGGGAGATTGCTAGTTTGCATGGGATACCTAGGACAATTGTCTTAGACAGAGACATAAAGTTTACTTCAAATTTATGGAGGGGATGTTTTAAAGGATTTGGTACAAATATGAAATTTAGCACAACATGCCATCCATAGTTAGATGGGAAGACATAGAGAGTCAACCAAATAATCGAAGACATGTTGAGGAAGTATGTGATGGATAAGCCATCTAAGTGGGAATATTAATTGCACTTGGTGGAGTTTGCCTATAATAATGCGTATCAAGATTCATTGAAAATGAGCCCATTTGAAGCTTTGTATGGTAGGAAGTTCAATACTCCAGTGAGTAGGGACAACCCGACAGATAGAGTGGTACTTGGGCCAGAATTGCTCAAGGATATGGAAGACTAGATGGTTATGATTAAGTAGAATTTAAAGGCAGCTCAAGATAGACAGAAAATTTATGCAGATAAGAACATGACAACTAGAGAACTTAAAGTGGGGGAGCATGTGCTTTTAAAAGTGAAGCCCAAGAAGAGATCTTTGAGTTTGGGTAGTTGTACAAAGCTAAGAGCTAGATTATGTGGTCCATTTGAGATATTGTACATAATAGGGTCAGTTGCATACATTCTTGCATTTCATGCTTCCATGAATGTGCATAATTTATTTCATGTCTCTTTTCTTAAAAGATACATACATGATCCTAACCATGTTATTGATTAGCATATGATTAAGGTAGAGATAGAGGGAGATTTTTAGGTCCAACCAGTGTGAGTATTGGACATACAAGTCAAAATTCTCCGAAATCGAGTTATAGGGATGGTAAAATTCCATTGGACCTACTACGGTCCTGAAGATGCTACTTGGGAGCATGAAGATGCCATGTGGGTGGAGTATCCACATATTTTTGAATAAATTTTGGAATTTTGATTCTTGTTTCGTATATGCACTGAGGACATTATCAAAATAAGGTGGAGGGAAATGTAATACCCCAGTTTTGAACCCCATATTAAATATTTTATTTTGTTAAGTTATGAAATCAGGGAGTGTCTAAACAATTATTAAGAGGCAAGTGTGCCTAGGAAATGTAATGGTTTGATCATTATTAATATAAAACACATCATTAGATACTAGAAGGATAAGGAAAAGAGTTATAGGTGGCTATCATTCCACAAGAGAGGGGTATTGAGGGGATAAGTATTTATTTTATAATTTATTTACCAATTTTGTTTAAGGGAGAATAACATTTACGTGAGCTTCTTAGGAGGAAGGCCAAGTGGTTATTGGATTCCAATAACTACATAAACCCATCTTTAGTCTGGGGTGGGGGTTCTAGGGGGGTTGGTTGCTTCTTCTTCACTCATCACTAACTCACTCAATTTCTTTTTATTCACCTTTAATTCTTTCACCCACTCATCTTTCCTCATTCGTGTCTTAGCTTTGGATAGGAAAACGAACTATTGAAGAGAAACCATGGTATTGTTGGTTGTAGAGAGTGTTGGTATACTCCAGCCATGAATCAAGACCTGCATGTCTGAGATTATTTGGTCCATGCTCAGTTTTTCTCACAACTGCAGGTCCTGAGAGTCAACATGGAGATTCTAGACCAAATCCATTGGGGCCCTGGAAGGAGATGGACATCCTGAGGGATTGCATGGAAGAGAAGTTGTTCCATTCTCTTGGGTTGTACATGATGGGTAGAAGAGAGTTGGTATACTTTGGATTGTTGTGGGTGTTGAGAAGCATGTAAGAGCTTGAGTGATGATTGGTTTTGGAATCTGAGTGACACTCTAGAACTGTCCTTCTGGATTCATAGCCCACACTCGGGGGTGACATTTCTATTGAGACTTGGAACAACATTGGCTACAGTTGGGTGGAACGTCCTTGGTCTGCAGCTAGTTGGTGATTCATTTTATGAAAGATAAGTGCTCTCTATTACAGTTTCATTTACATGTATATCTGTATTTCAGTTGTGTATTTGACTATCTATGAATTTTATATCTATAATATGCATGCTTGCTAGTTATTATTGTGTGCGACATATGGTTCATCTCTTTTATGTTATAGTAGAATATTTATTTCCGCATTTGGTTTTCATTTCTCTTAATTAACTGAGAAGTCTTTGATTTTGAGATAAGTTTATATATCTGAGTCTTGGGATTGCAACATACCCTGCCTGCTAGTGGTTGGGTGTGTTTCAACATGTTTAAATAGCGTAGCTCAAGCTATGGGTGGCTAGGTACGTTACAATAGAACATACATTTATTAGAAAGGATGAGACAACTAACTTGGACCTACCCATAGATGATCCAATAATTGAATCATAATAAATCAGGGACACCCCATCAAAAGATAAATTTGTGGTATCATAGGATGTGGTCAAAGAGGACCCTATTGTTCCCCTAAATTTGGATTGGGAAGAAAATAAATCACTTATTATATGGAAAATGGAAATTTTGGTAAACCAAGAAAAAGAAGAGGAAACTCTATAACATCTAGAACCTCCATACCCATCAATCTAGAATCGAAGAGATCATGACTAAATTCATCAAAAGTGGTGGAATCTTGGACATTGGTATTAAATAAGAAAAACAAACCTTTAGTAGAATAGTTAGTGGTTACAAGAAGTTAGGCATGAAATCCAATATATATATGTTATGTTTTTGTACTTGTTATGTAATCAATTGTTAGAAATTTCTTGAGCAAGAAATTATGGAATGTAGTTTTGGAGGATACAAGATTTCTTAGAAATCAGAAGTTGGAAATTCCTAAGGATACACTTTTGTAGTATTCTTGTCATCCTCAACTATAGCCCCTTATTTAATATAATTTAATTTTTTCGGTTAAAAAACACAACTTATCTATATGGTTATTTATGTACTTCACAAGGCTCCCATGGATAATATTTTAGTTCATTGTCCTTTCTGACACACCTTTATTGATTCTAGCCATCATGCCACACGAAATTTTTCCACAGCATATTTATTTAAGTTGCCTCTTCCTTTCCACACTCAACCTTCCAGGCTCATTCATTTTCTTCTCTGATAAATATTCCCTTGGGTGATCCATATTTCTATGGTTTTCATGTGCAAGACAATTGCCAACTTATTTTCCAATGTCTATCATCCATTGGTGGTGTCTAATCAATAAATTGCATTAATAATAAGGTTCCAATGTCATCACAATATCCTTCCTCTTGGGATTTCCATCTTTCAACAATCATCATTTTTCCATAACTTCGTTCTTTTGACAGATATTTCATGTATTCCATATAAGTATGACTACTTTGGCCTGCAATTCTTTCACTACATCCACAACAACTCCTAAAACAATCTCAAGATTCATGATTTCAAAAAAAATCCATCATTTTAGTTATTAACATATTAATTTCAGTGAAACATAATACAATCATGAATTCACACAATGAATTCATGAATACATGCTAACATGTATGTGTGGATATCTAAAACTTTCACACTTTCATAACTTACTCTTTCACATCTACTCAATGCATCCTTGCATTGATTTAAAAATACCATATTTGTATGTCATGTATTCCACCATGATGAGTTGGAAGGTATAGCTAATGCCTCCACACATCATCCAACCACCTGTAGATTTTAACCTTTTAAAATATTTTACTGCAAACAAATTTTCAATAAAAGAACATAAAAGATACAATGGAAAATACACACATTACACAAACATTTTTCCCCTGGAAACCCAAATCGGGAAAACCAACATATTCTATATTCATTCATAGTGATATATTGTTTACAATGCAATATACATATAGGATCCAACAACATATACAACCCTAACCCAATGACCTGGATTAGTCAACAACCCTAATTCCTTAACCAAAAATAGAAAACTATCGGCAAAAACCATGTGCTGAAAAACTTCCCAACAATGGACATGAAAATTAAGGTGATACGAAAAACGAGGAAAACATGTGACATGTTTCCCGAGGAAAAAATTTGACATGTTTCCTGAGGAAAAAAAATTCTCGGGGATGCTGCCCCTGAACCCCTACATGACGCCCGACACAATATAGTAGACACTAGATCTAGTCGTACAAAGAATATAATACATACCCAATATTCTCCCACTTATTTTTTTCTTTGCATACAAGGGGTTATAGGGTTACATAGTCAACAATCTAGGGAAACAATTCCATGGATCCTTTACACCAAGATAACTTCTCAGTGCTTACAGATATTTTTAATGAATATGCAACATTCTTCAAAGTGTCCACCTTCGTCAACAACACTTTCTTTTATTCAACCATGTCTCTCACAAAGTGATATTGAATATCAATATGCTTTGTCTTTGAATGATAAGCTAGGTTCTTCACCTGAAAATTTGCACTCTGACTGTCACAATCAATCCTTACAGCTTGTTGTAATAACCCAATACTTGAACACAATATTTTTAATCATACTTCTTCCTTACTTGCATGAGTGGCTACCGTGTATTCATCTTATGTAGTTGAAAGTGCCACTACAACCTATCTTTTGCTAATCCAACTGATTTCTCCTCCAAACAGGTTAAAAAAAGACCTGTTTGTAGATATCCTATGATCTAGATCTCCATCCCAGTCTGCATCCACAAAGACATGTATGTCCAACACTCTGTCCAATCTTGGTCTTCCTTGGTAGCACAATCCATAGCTAGCAGTGCCATGAAAATACCCGAAAACCCTTTTTATTGTTGTCCAATGCTCCTTCTCTGGTTTTGACATATACCTTCTCAAAAATCCCACTGCATGTGCAATGTCTGGTCTAGTACATACCATTGAATACATAAACATTCCAACTACAATCACATATGGAACCCAGGACATGTTCTCCTCCTCTTCCTGTGTCTTGGGACACTATTTCGGAGATAATTTACACCAACAAGAATAGGGACCTTGACCGGTTTACATTCCTGTATATTAAACATCTGCAATATTGTCTCAACATATTTTCTCAGATTTAACCAAAGTTTCCTCTTTTTTCGATCTCTTTTAATTTCCAGTACCAAAATGAAATTTGAAGAACTGAGATCCTTCATGTCAAATTTAGAGGAAAACTGATTTTTCACATCTTGGATTATCTCCTTGTTGTTTCCTTTTAGCAACATGTAATCCACATACAAGACAAAATAAATGAAATGATCACCAATTAAATTAAAATACAGACAATGATCTTATTTGCTTCTTGTGAAGCCAAGTCCCATCATATAAGTATCAAATTTTGGATACCACATCCTTGGTGATTGGTTTAAACCATATAGGGACTTTTTCAGATTTCATACCATCTCCTTCTTTCCCTTCATATCGAAGCCTTCTGGCTGCTTCATATATATTTCTTCTTCTAGATCCCCATGTAGGAATGTTGTCTTCACATCCATCTGTTCTACCTCAAAATCAAATGCAACAACAATAGATAATAGAAATATTATAGAAGTTAACTTGGCAACAAGAGAAAAAATCTCACCAAAATCAATTCCCTTAACCTAGGAATAACCCTTTGCTACTAACTGATATTTTTATTTCTTCACTTTGCCTTCTGAATTCATCTTATTTTTAAATACCCATTTTCTTCCAATGATATTTCCTCCATTCAGCAACTCCATTAGATCCCAAGCCTCATTCTTATCCAAGAATATCATTTCTTCATTGATGGTCTTTTTCCATTTCTTTCCATCTTATGAATCCACAGCCTCCCTGACGGTTCTAGGATCATCACTAGTAATAGAAAAAGACAAATTTGAATGGAAATAAGATGGAGTATACCTTTCTGGTATCCTTATTTCTCAAACTGATCTCCTCAATACCGGAGTATGATGATCTTCTTCTTATATAGAGTTTGATTCATCATCCTTTAAATCAAACTCTATTTTCTCTGGTTCTTCCTTACTTGGTAGGACTTCGTGTTTAACAACATCCTTCATTTCTCTAAATACCACATCTTGACTATACACAACCTTCCTAGTTTCTAGGTTCCAAATCTTATTTACCTTTAAGACCATCTTTATACCTAATAAAGATACACTTTTCATCCTTCTTATCTAGCTTACTCCTATTTTCCTTTGGAACATGAACATATGCCTCATAGCCAAATACCTTGAGATGTGTGAGAGAAGGATTATTACCAGTCCATACCTCTTATGGAGTCTTGTCATCCAGTGCTAATGAGGGTGATCTGTTGACCAGGTAACATGCAGTACCCACTACCTCTACCCATAATTCTTTCCCTAACCCGACACCACTGAGCATGCACCTTTCTTTTTCCATCAACGTCATGTTCATCCTTTCTGCAACTCCATTATTATTAGGTGTGTATGGAGTAGTATTATGCCTTTATATACCATACTTTTTACAGAATTATTCAAATTCATTCTCGCAGAACTCTCCTCCATTATCTGTCCTCAACACCTTAATTCTTTTCTCTGTTTGATTCTCAACAAGAGACTTAAAATCTTTAAACTTGTCAAAGACTTTAGATTTATTACTGAGGAAATATATCCAAATATTCCTTGAGAATTAATCTATAAATGAGACACAGTACACAGATTTTCCCAATGATGGAACCAACACAGTTCCAAACTCATCACTATGAACTAGATGTAAAATTCCTTCTGCCTCCATTGCACCAGAGGGGAATCTTACCCGATTCTACTTCCCATATAAACAATGTTCACATAAATCAAAATCCAGAGAACGATTAGACATAAATTCAACCATAACTTTACCGTGTAGTAGTCGAAGACCCTTCTCTCCGATATACCCCAGTCTTTGATGCCACAACATAAACTTTTCTTTAAAGACTGTAGGCATTGTTTCTCATTCAAATCTAATATCAGGAACAATGGAACTATTACACCCAACACTAATAGTGTTTCCTTGCATATTATATATAGTTCCAAACCGAACTCCCTTCAACAAAACCATTTCTCCTCGAACCATCCTGTAGGTTTCCTTTTCAAATACTTTTTTTACCCTTGCATCGTCCATTTTGCTTATAGAAATCAAATTTTTGGCCAAAACGGGGATGTGAATAACACTGAGTAGTGTTATAATCCTTCCATATATGAGCCTCAACTTGAATTTTCCTTGTCCTATGATTCTGGTTGTTGAGTCATCACCTAGGAAAACATTACCTCCATCATACCTTTCATATTCACAAAACCACTCCCTGTGGGGAGTCATATCAAAGGATGCACCTGAGTCAACCAACCATGCCTCATGATCTGCATGTGTGCTTGAAGAAGCCAAGTACACATCCATCCTTCTTCCTTGGAGTTATTTTCTTCTATAGAAGGAGATTCTTCATATCCATTATTTTTATCAACTTTGGATATACACTTCTTCTTGTAGTGCCCTTCTTTTCCACATCTCCAACATACCTTTACAAAATTTCTGGGAGACTTATATATTCCCTTAGACTTAGATATCCCCCTTAAGGAAATAGATATATTTATTTCCTAGTAGCATCCTCTTGCAAATAATGCATATGTTATTTTTCCTTCCATGTTCTTCCATCTCATCTCCTCCGACAACAAGGATGAGACCACTTCATCAAATATTAAGGTAGTTGTATTACTACCTATGGACACAACCAAACTATCCCACGATTCTGGTAAAGAGAAAAGTAAATTGATACACTTATCTTCATTTGAAATTTTAATCTCAATAGATGCTAACTGACTTAGCACAATATTAAAGGCGTTCAAATGCTCTGCCACCGAGTCTCCATCTCTAGTCCTCACGTTATACAACTTATTTCTTAGGAATAGTTTATTTACTAGGGACTTGGACTGATACAACTTCCCCAACTTAACTGATCCAGATTATTTTTGGAATGAAATGAAAGTAGAGAAATTACAATGAAATACTCATGAAAATTTCCAGAAACAGAGAAATACAACAATACTTGATTTATATTAATGAAATAATTGTAAAGAGACTGCAAAAATACAAAGTGCAAGACTCCCTAGAATGGTGGTAGCTTTATCTTTGAGAAGAGATGTGACATCTATGCTCATTTGCTATAAGATGATTACGATGAGGCTCTGAAGGAATTTTTATGATAAACTTGAATGTCAAAACCCTAGAAATCCAAAAACCTAACCCTAGGAGATGAAACGCCAAAAGTCACGTGGGCCCCTTTTGGGTAAGTTTTTAATACCCCAAGGCCAAGCCCCTACTAAATTGTAATTATGTTTATAGACTGGTGATTCAAGTGTTTATAAGCTAGGAGGATTATGTGTTTATTAGGCCGGAGAGCCTAGATGTTGAAGGCTAGGGAGATTGATTTTTATATATGTATATACTCATATCATTAATATAAAACATTGATGCATGCAGACTGACCACGAAGAAAGCGTTATGGGGGACTAAGCTCCAATGCAAAGGGAAAGGGAAGGGTGATAAGAGGCTAGGAAAATGGCTAAGCTTGTGGGCTTATCTCTAAGGGAATATTATAATATATTCCTAAAAGACTAAATTTTTGGGAAATGACCCATGTTATCCTAAGTTCCTTTGGGAAAGGAATGAACTCCAAGTGGGGAGGAATTATCTCTCAAGAGAGCCACGTGTCAATGTTGGCACATGTAATTTTATGTTGGAAATCAGTTTGTTGTGGGGTTCCTTCAAGGATTCTTCCCATTCTTCCCACGTACTCACAGAATCATGCACTGAGCCATCCTCTTGATCATAGATCTATGCAACATTCATGGAAGCTCATAAACCTGCAATCCTTGTGAAGCTAACTTGTTTAATCCTGTGAAGCATATCACAAATACATATTTCATGAGACATATCACACCCTAGTCATTTTTTTGTTGCTTCCCACACTTTTCTCTGGACTGTTGTGGCTTTCTTTCATTACTAGATCCAGAATCAATTTTGTTGTTATTACTACCCTGATTAGATTGGCCTGGGATCTAGAATGAAGAGACAGGTTGTCAAGTTTGTGAGAAAATCTCTCTAGGTGAGAGAGGTTGTTGAGGAAGTGAGTTTTTTCCTAAAGGGAGCCTCATGACAGTTGTAGTGTTCTGAGACTTCCTATCCAGCCTATTACTGAAGTCATGGAAGGGGGGTGGGGCAACCGAAGGAATGTCGAGCAAAGAAGGGGCACACTCCCTAGGGTGGGATAGGCATGTGGGGAATGAGGGACTATAATTTGTGGATGTGAGTGGACTCTCGGGGAGAAAATACCTCTTGTAGACTTTGTAACCTCAACCTAGTCTAGGATTCCCTTTACCCTGGGTGGAGTTTAGTCCCAACTCAGGGGTAACCCATTGTTGATAGCTTGGATCAACATGGTCTAAGACTGGGAGGTTCATGGAAGGAATGCATGCAGTTAGTGTCCTTCTTAAATAGATAAGTACTTTTTAATATATGCTTAATTACAAGCTGTATGTTACACCTATGTTTATTTACTGTATGTTTCCGCATAATTTTGTGTATGTTAACATAAATTATATGTTTTTTTTTAATGTATTAATTATGATATTTCCACATATGAAAGTTTTTCGGTGGCATGCCTTGGCTTTAGAGACTGGGGATGCTAAAAATTGGTGTTAGAGCCCATGTTTTCAAAACTGAACCTGGATGGGCCACAAATGTGGAATTTGAAGTAAAAATTCCATATGGATTAGATGTACAGAGTGCCATAGGGGCGCTAAGAGAGCTCTTGGGTGGTAATGGAAATCTCAGGAGGAGTGGTGGAAAATTTATCACAGAAATCATGGTTTATAACCACGATATTGAATTTGAGCCATGGGATATGTGCGGGGGGAGGTAGACCCTTCCCAACCATAAGATCTGGAAAAGGTGCATGACAGTTAACCTCCAAGTCCTTCGGACTTCATGACTTTGACGAATTTTATGTTTTGTTGAGAAAAGGGGCTGAAGCCTGAAGTTACAAAGTCCTAGAGTTATTTACAACCATAGATCATCCAGGATGAGGAGATTTGTTGAATTTACCAAGTGGTTCGACAGTTCGATGTTTAGGGAAATTGGTTGTAGTGCACTCATAATGGAATTCCTCTCGAAGTCCTGAAGTCTGAAACTCATAAGGACTATTCATGTTTCAGGATACGTGTTCACAAATCAACCTATTTAGGAATTCAACGTTGAGAGGATTTGTGGTGTAGTGTGGATAAGTCTCCCGAAGTCTCGGAGTCCCAAAGTCCTGAAGCCTCGAAGTCCTGAAGTCGGGAAGCAGTAGAGTGACGTGGACTTATGACATCACCAGGGGTGATGTGGACCTCCTCTAGTCATACCACATCTCAGTCAGAATTGTATTTTTGATGACCTTGTTGGACCAATAGCAGTCTGACACACGGGGGCCACGTGTCACAAACTTATATGATGACAACAATACTACATGGACCCCAAAAAATTTAAGAGGTTTGAGAATTCGATGTTTGGAGGAAATAATTGATGGTGAAGGAAGAACTTATGAATCTCTGAAGTCCCATAGTCATGAAGTCTCAAAGTCCTGAAGTCATGAAGCATCGAAGTTACATGGAATGATGATGTCACTTAGGGTGATGTGGACCTACTCTAATCATGCCATGTGTCACTTGTTTTTGTATCATTTATAGGCCCTTAGTACCAATTGGGACTTGACACATGTCGCCCGTTGGTGGGGCCACGTGTCACTACATTAATTGTTTGAAAATCGAGCAAAGTATATCATCATATTTTCCAATTCAGTGTTCGGAAGGAATGATGTGTGATGAAGGTGAAACCTGTGAATCTCTAAAGAGAGAAGTAAATCCTCAACGTTGATCAAGAGAGCGTAAGTGGTAGCAGATCCTGCAGTCCAGAGACTTGGCACTCCCAAGGATTCAAGGCATAAGAAGTCAGGGTTGAGGACTCCCAAAGGCTCGATGGTGGGAGTCCATATCAACCATTGATTACAGTTAACATGTGGCGCCATATCCCAAGGTCTAGAGGCTTAGTACTCCGAAGGAATTGATTTGCAGGTTGCTTTGAGTCGAGAAATCCCGAAGGCTGGAGTTAATTTCGATCGTTGATTGGGAAGAGGATACGTGGCACCAGATCCAACAGTTCAGGTACTTGGCACTCCAAAAGGATTAAGAGTGTGGACAATCCGAAACTCCCGAAGCTTGTAGTCCTGAAGTTGATCGTGGCCATTGGTTAATGAGAAGGCGCGGTCCATTGATTTATTATTGGTAAGTTAAAAAATTCAGCAATTCGGGAGGCAGCGCAATATGGAGCCTCAGAACTCTCGAATCCTAGTGTATCAAAGCCCTGGATAAGATCCTACTAGCCTAGCTCTTGGTCACAGTCGTGGTCACATGAGATTGGGGTCTAAAGAAAAAGGGCTAGTGCCCATAAATTGTTTTCAAAAGAAAGAAAAGGGATTAAAGAAGGTGTCTATGGGGTCTTGAATTGTACATACCTGCACCTAAAGATGTAAGGAAGTATTGTACCTTACGAGAGGATCCAACATGAGTCCAAGAACAAAATTCGATGAGAAAAGAAGATCACCCGTGCAAATATCAACTTCACAAGAAAGACAATTTTTGGATAGCCATTAAGGTTAAGGTAGCTCACGTAGCCATGGTGAAAGAAGCTACAAGAGCCATCGATCTAAGTAAAGAATAGATCGTGACCGTTGAAGGATGAATTTAGCAAAAAGACACAACAACCTTCATATCTAAAAGTTGCAGAGGGGGACCGTTGGATCAACACCCGATCAAGTATTGACCGTCGGATCAACATTCGATTAAGTCCTGACTGTTAGATCAACACCCAATCAAGTATTGACCGTCGGATCAACATTCGATTAAGTCCTGACTGTTAGATCAACACAAGTAAGATCTACRGTGGAGATAAATTGTGAATATTGGGGGAATAACTAATATCTTTGTGGGTTTAACCTTTGAAATCCTCCTATACCATCGATCTGTAGATTTGACAAGATAAACAGTAGGAATCGATTCCACTATAGGTGAGCATTTTCTATTAYGGAACTCAGAAAAGGAAGTAAAGGTCATGCTAGTTGGGACTCTGCAATCGTCCCTGATCCYATATATCCACACTAGTTCAAGCATGACCATCGATCCTTGATAGGAGGTTAKCACCTGAAGAATTGAACGAGCTCGTAGCCTCGATCACCTGGGTCAGAGTTACRAGTCCTTTGAGCATACAAGGAGGACTAGGTTCAAAGCCTCTGTATTAAAAATATGGTTGTGTAGATATTTGATCCTGTTAATGATCAAATCTGAGAGCTAATATGATTCTTGGAAACCCAATTTTAAGGTTTACAATGCAGTTACAACAAAAGACTACCTAAAAAGGGTTTTAGGACGAGAGGTCCTGCATCAATAAATTTCTGCTCAGGACTCAGATTTGAGCATGAAAGGAGTTAGAATGGTCTTGAACAGTAGAATATAAATGTTCATCCATAAATTGGATCTAAACAGTCAATTTCTAAAGAAATCAATAGAAAAGAATTATGACATAGTAATGAATCAAAATGGTTCGTGTTTTCATGAAATTATTGAGAGCAGTTAGCCTACAAATTTTTAGTTGGCTGCACATTTTTTCAGAGTTAACAACTATCAAGACGAACATAATCATCACAAAGTGCAGAGAGATGGATGATACACAGGGGGCTTATAGCCAGGAATATGATATTCGAGGAATGGATTCCCATTTGGGTATGGAAGGAACAAACTCCAATAGACATGGATAAGGAAATGATGATAACATGAATATGGTAGAGACCATTATAAATTTGCAGAAAGATGTCTAGAGTCACAAGGATGATAATGAAAGGCTTATGAAATCCAAAGAGCAGCAAGAATACTTCAATATGAAGTTAATGCAGAGCCTGGATATAGGAGAGGACATCACAATCACTCATTCCAATAGGAGAGGACACAACAACTCAAGTCCATCTCCTGTCGGGAAGCATCATAAGAGGTCTAGGGTGGATGAACTGAGAGGAGAAAAGAATAACATCAAACCTTCTACCTTTGATGGAGAAAAAAATAAGGATGAAGATGTTGAGACATGGATTTTAGGCATGAGAAAATATTTCCAACTACATATATATTCATTTCACGCGGAAGGAAACATTTTTTTTTATCAGTTGAAAGGAAAGCCATCCATGTGGTGGGATGAGATTGTGCAAGTGCAACACATCAGAGAGAAAAGTGTGACTTATAAGGAATTAAAAAATCATTTTGAGAAGAAATACTTAACCAAGAGGTATTATGACAAAAAGATGAAAGAGTTCTTTGAACTCAAACTGGGCAACATGAGCATTGATGGATATGAAAGGATATTTTTAGAAATATTGAAGTATGTCTCCTTCAACAAATATGAGACAATTAAGATCCATAGATATTTGAATGGGATGTAATATTTCATCAATGATAAGATTCAGTATGATGATCGTAAAACCTTGGAGGAAACCATAAGGAGAGACAAGTTCTTATATGATCAACATAAGGGGAATCCTACTTTCCAAAGACCTTGGGAACACAAGAAGAAGTTCAATATGGAACATAGGAAGAAGGGGAACACACCACCATTCTTCAAAAATATTTCTCACGGACAACAAATCCATAGAGAGCCCAAAATGACTGAGACAGGTGGGAAAAGGCCAAGGAAGACACCCATTCAATGTTGGGGTTGTAAAGGAGATCATTTGTATAGAGATTGTCCTCACAAAAAATATAAAATGATAGTTTTCCACAATGTACAACAAGTTGAAATAGTGGAGGAAATGGGCATAAGTGTTCCAAGGATCTATGCAGCCCTGGACAAAAAGCAAGCATAATTTCAATCACACATGATTGAAGTGGAAGGTATGATCAATAACCATGCCTTTAATATTTTAATATATTCAAGATATATTCATAGCTATATAGATCCTAAGGTAGTGGAAAGATTTCAATTTCCAAGAAGAAAGCATAAGAAATCTTGGATGGTGCAACTGGCTACCAGAGCCAAGAGAAAAGTTATTGAGCTAGTTAAATCATGTCTAGTGGACATGAATGAGCTAAGTACCAAGGAAGATTTGAACATCCTACCCTTGGGTTCATATGATTGTATAATTGGTATGGATTGGTTAGAACAAATCCATGATGTCTTAGACTATCATAAAAAGGCATTTACTTTCTTGAATGAGGAAGGGAAACCAAGAACAGTGCAAGGAATTCCCAGGGAAGTTACTGTCTGAGAGATATCAACATTGCAGTTGAATAAGTGTTACAGGAAGGGATGCCAAATATTTGCAGCTCGTATGGAGGAAGCACCTAAGGTTAAGGTGCCAAATATTGAGGATCATGCAGTACTAAAAGAGTTTTAGGATGTGATTAAGGAGATACCAATACTACCCCCAAAGAGAGATACTGATTTTTCTATAAACTTAATGCTTGGAGAAGCTCCAGTATCCAAGACTCCCTACAAGATGAGTAAACCAGAGCTGAAGGAACTACAAATGAAACTTGAAGAACTTCTAAAAAAGGGGTATATACACCCAAGTGTGTCACCTTGGGGTGCCCCAGTTTGATTTTTGAAGAATAAATATGGGAAATTGAGATTGTTCATTGACTTCAGACAATTGAAAAAGGTAACTGTAAAGAACGAGTATCCTTTACCAAGGATTGATGATCTCTTTGATCAGTTAAAGGATGTGAGGATATTTTCAAAGATTAATCTTAGGTATGGATACCATCAAGTAAGGATCAAAGATGAATACATAAACAATACTTCCTTCAGAACAAGGTATGGTCATTACGAGTTCACAATGGTGCCATTTGGGTTATCAAATGCACTAGCTATTTTCATGTGCTTAATGAATGGTGTTTTCCGCGAATACTTAGACAAGTTTGTCATTGTATTTTTGGATGACATCCTTGTATATTCGAAGTTGAAGAAGAGAATGATCATCACTTGAGGATGGTGTTACAAGTGTTAAGAGAGCACTAGATGGATGCCAAATTGAGCAAGTGCTCATTCTATAAGAACCAAATTCGCTATTTGGGGCATATCATATCTGAAGAAAGGATATTAATGTAACCTAAAAATATTGAATATATTAAAAGGTCGACAAAACCTAAGAATGTGACATAATTCAGATCCTTCATGGGTATATATGGCTACTATAGAAGATTCATTACAGGGTTTTCAAGGATTTCTCACTCGATCACTTCCCTGCAAAGGAAGGGCGTGAAGTTTCAATGGACAATAGAATGTGAAAAGAGCTTCCAACAATTGAAGCAGTTGCTAACCAGTGCTCCAATTATGAGAATTGCAGATCCTAATGAGGATTTCATGGTTTGCACAGATGAATGCAAAAAAGGACTTGCTGGAGTCCTTAGTCAGAATGGTTTTGTAGTATGTTTTGAATCTAGAAAATTGAAAGAGCATGAAAGGATTTATGCCACTCATGATTTGGAGTTGGAAACTATAGTGCATGCCTTAATGAAATGGAGGAACTATCTCATGGAAAAATGATTTGAGATGAGGACATACCATAATGGTCTGAAATATCTATTTGATCAACCAACTCTAAATTCCAGACAAAGATTATGGTTAGATTTTTTCTGTGAGTATGACTTTGCTATCAAGCACATCAAAGAAAAAGAGAAAAAAGTGGTTGATGCACTCATAAGGAGAGTGCATGAACGACATGATACAACCATTATCATGTATCAAACTGATCTTAAAGGAATAATTATTGAGGCTACAAAAGCATATTTGTAGTACATGGAGTTAGTAACAAAATTACAGTAAGATAAAATGCAATAGAAGGTTGAATATTATAAATTGGGAAATGATGAAATTCTCTTGTACAGGAACAAAATTTATGTACTCAATTCTCATGAATTAAGGAGTATGATCTTGAAAGAAATGCATAATGTACCTTACGCTGGACACCCAGGATATCAAAAAAATGTTGCAGCAGTCAAGAGCCAATATTATTGGTGAGGAATGAAGAAGGAAATTGTTGAGTACATTGCTAAATGTATGGAGTGTCAAAAGGTCAAGGATGAGCATAGACACCCAGCTGGGTTGTTGTAGCCATTGTCCATTCCTGAGTCGAAGTGGGAAGTGGTGACAATATATTTCATCACCAAATTTCCTAGAACAATCAAGCAACATGATTTTATCATGGTGGTGGTGGACAAGCTTACTAAAGTTTCACATTTCATTCCAATGAAGATTACTCACAAGGAACCCAATGTTGTTGATATTTATATGAGGGAAGTAGCACGCTTGCATGGAATACCCAAGAAAATTGTGTCTGACAGAGACCCAAAGTTCACCTCAAAGTTCTAGAAGGGATTATTCAAAGGGTTCGGAACAAATCTGAACTTCAACACATCTTATCATCTCGAGTCTGATGGGAAAACATAAAGGGTGAACCAAGTGATAGAGGATATGCTAAGAATGTACGTGATGGAAAAACCATCTAAATGGGAAGACTACCTACACTTGGTAGAATTTTATTACAATAATGGGAACCAAGAATCACTGAAGATGAGCCCATTTGAGACACTTTATGGAAGAAACTGAAACAAACCAATAAGTTGGGACAACCTAGATGATAGAGCAGTGGTTGGGCCAGAGTTGCACAGGGAAATGGAAGAGAAAATGTTGAAGACAAAACATAATTTAAAGGCTGCCCAAGATATGAAGAAAATCTATGTTGACAAGGGTAGAACTCCCAGGGAGTTTAAGGTGGGTGATCATGTATTCTTGAAAGTGAAGGCCAACAGAGGTTCCCTGAAGTTGGGAAACTGTTCCAAGTTGGCAGCTAGATATTGTGGGCCATTTGAAATCCTAGAGAGGATTGGGCTTGTAGCTTATATGTTTGCATTACCTGCATCTATGACCATTAATAATGTATTTCATGTATCATTTCTCAAGAAGTATATACCTTATGATAATCATGTGATTGATTGGAATGCGATTAAGGCGGTGAAAGAAGGCACTTTTCAAGTGCATTCAATGTGCATACTAGACCAGAATATCAAGCATCTCTGGAATCGATCCATAGGGATTGTAAAGGTCCAGTGGACCTAGTACGGTCTTGAGGATGCAACTTTGGAGCACAAAGAGGCCATGGGAGCAAAATACCTGCATCGTTTTGAAGATTTTTGAAAATATTGTTGTAATATGTAAATATGATGCAGTGAGGACAATGCATAAATAAGGGGAGGGGATTTTAATACCCCAAGGTCGAGCCCCTAATGAATTGTAATTATGTTTATAGGTTGGTGAGCCAAGTGTTTATAAGCTAGGAGGCTTATGTGTTTATTAGGCCAGAGAGCCTGGATGTTGAAGGCTAGGGAGCCTGATTTTTGTATATGTAAATACTCATATCATTAATATAAAACATCACTTCATGTATACCGACCATAAAGAAAGCGTTATGGGGGACTAAGCTCCATTGGGAAGGGAAAGGGAAGGGGACTAAGAGGCTAGGAAAAGGGATAAACTTGTGGGCTTATCTGTAAGGGAATATTATAATATATATCTAAAAGACTAAGATTTGGGGAAATGACTCATGTTACCCTAAGTTACTTTGGGAAAGGAACGAACTCCAAGTGGGGAGGAACGAACTCCCAAGAGAGCCATGTGTCAATCTTGGCACATGTTGTTTTATGTGGGAAATCAGTTTGTTGTGAGGTTCTCTCAAGGATTATTGCCATGCTTCGCACACACTCACAGACACATGCACTGAGCCATCCTCTTGATCATAGATCTCTGCAACATTCATGCAAGCTCATAAACCTGCAATCCCCTTGAAGCTAACCTCTTTAATCCTATGAAGCATAGCAAAAATACACAGTTCATGAGCCATATTGCACCCTAGCCATTTTTCTATTGTTTCCCATGATTTTCTCTGGACTGGTGTGGATTGTTATTATTACCAGAGCCATAACCAATTTTTTTGTTGTTACTACCCTTAATGGATTGGAATGGGAGATGGACTGAAGAAGCAGGTTTTCAGGCCTATGAGAAACTCTCTCCAGGTGATAGAGTTTGTTGGGGAAGTGATTTTTTCCCGGAGGGAGCCTCACAGCAGTTGTAGTGCTCTAAGACTTCATGTCCGACCTGTTTTTGAATCCCTTGAAGGGGAGTGGGGCATCCGAAGGAATCTCAAGCAGAGAAGGGGCACACTCCCTGGGGTGGGACATGCATGTGGGGAATGAGGGACTAGAAGCTGTGGATGTGAGTGCACTCTTGGGGATAGAATCCTTCATGTAGACTTTGTAGCCTCAACCTAGTCTGAGATTACCTTTACCCTCGGTGGAGTTTAGTCTCATCTCGGTGGTGACCTAATGTCGATAGATTGGAGAAATGTGGTCTAAGGATGGGAGGTTCATAGATGGACTGAATGCATATGGTGGCCTTGTTAAATAGATAAGTACTTTTTAATATATGCTTAATTACATGTTGTATGTTACACCTGTGTTTATTTACTGTATGTTCTGCATAGTTTGATGTATGTTAACAAAAAGTAGATGTTTATTTTTATTGTATTAATTATGATATTTCCACATATGAAAGTTTTTCGGTGGCATGCCTCGGCTTTGGAGGTCGGGGATGCTACAAAGTTATTACATTAAACTCCTAGGGTCGTAACGTTTGCATGCGATCTTTGTTTTAGTCTTGTAATAGCCCATTGTAAAGACCTTTTCGAGAACTACGCATTATGCCATCAAACTCTCAATCTATCTACATTTTGACTATGGCATGCCAAAAAAACATTGTTTAGGGACCCAAAATGGCCCTAGAAGTACAAAAAGATGTTTTGACTTGAAAACATATAAAATAAGCCAGTTGGATTAGGTGGGATGCCACTAGTATCCACCTGGAAGATGTGTAGGGATTCAAACATCCTCGAAATTGTAGAACCCACAATTACAAAGAAGTACAAAAGAACATGTTGAACTAAAAACTGAAAAGAGGAGCCAGTTGGAATAGGTGGGTGGCCACCAATATCCACCTAGATCATTCCTCCCCCCTTAGGAAGTAATGGTATCCATTGTGTTGAGTGCCCAGGGAAGAGAGGAAATCATTTTCTGAATCTGAATCTTGGTGAGATGCGTGCCTTATTGGAGAAGTTGTGTTGCTTGGTATGTGGAAGACTGTCACAAAACTTTTGTTGGCAAGGTTGAATTTGTTCCACCAATATGTTGTCTCTAGGCTTGATGGGGTATGGTGTAGGCACCCTTGTAGGTGAAGAAACAATATCTTCTTTCTCTTCAACAATTTGTTTTTGTTGGATAGAAGGTGTTGTGGCTACAACGGTTGTAGTGGTCGTATGTGCATCCTTCAAACAAAATGTGAAGAGGATGAATTTTGTAGTATGAGAGATTACGTTGTGGCATTGTTCTGGGGGAGAAATAGTCAGAACTACCTCTAGTATCCTATAGAGCTGGCCTCCTAGAGTGATAATGACACTATGGGGTCTAGACTCATAGACAACTTGATGTTTCCACATATATGGTTGGTCCAGAACAACATCACAGACATTAAGAGGGGAAACATCACACACTACCTCATCCTTGAAGGGTTGGATTCCATAGGACAGGTGACACTACTGGTTGACACAAAGATCTCATCCCTGGTGAAGCCACCCAATGTTGTATTGTTGCAGGTGTGGTGTTGTTGACAACTCAAACTGTTTGATTACCTTAGTTGAGATGAGGTTCTTCTGACCATCGTTATCAACAATGAAATGCAATGGGATCCCCTTCACCCACCTTTATGAATGGAAGAGGCGCTCCCCCTCTTCAGGATCTACTGGTTCTTCTAGTTGAATTGTTGTGCTCTTGACAGTAATAGTCGGGTCTGCGTCAATGACATGTCTGTTTTCAATATTTTTTGGATCTGATTTTGAATCAGGGCTCAGCTCTGTGTCTTTGACCTTGGCCACTAATGAATGTTTAAAGCGAAATTCATCAATGTTGTGCCAAGGGATTTTGTGGAAGTCACACCAGTTCCCAATGTCATTCTTCGTCTTTCCTTTACCCTTCTTTTCCTATGTGTTGGACTAGTTTTCTAGAGGTTGTTGGTTAGGGTCATTGTTGGCCATTGGTCATGTATTAAGGAAGAAGAAAGACAAAGTATAAAGTGTGTGGAAGACACACAAACCAAGGAAGGGTCGAAGTGGTTAAAGAAGCATAAAAAAAGGAACAAAGTAAAGGAAAGCAAGTCATTGAAAGAGAAGATCAAGGAAGAAAAAGAAACACAGAAGATAGATCATGGACAATTCAGCAAG
>ML784934.1:61240-82540 GCA_009831015.1 Picea engelmannii
GGGGGGGTCCGGAATTTGAAATAACAAACCTGCAAATCTGAACGGCCCAAAGATGAGCCCCAAAATTAACGGCCCAGATTAAATTCCAGACCCCCCCCAGGCATTCTACATTTAACGAGGGGGGGGGGGGTCCAGAATACCGCTTACCACGCAAAAAAAACCACTTTCCCCAAAAATTTACCATTTTTTCCTGTTTACCATGCCATCTTTCATATCGATTTCTGGGTAAACGGAGACGTATTTTAAAAATCCGAGAGAGGTTTTTTCTCGAAACAGGCGGAGGAACAAAAACCTCTCCCATTTTTTCCAACGGAACCACGATCAGGGATAATATAAGTCATCTTCGAGGCCTATTTTTCCACATTTTCAATTTTCCATTACAGTCTCGATCGTACAGGAGCTGTTACGGCCAGCTGGGGACGAATTTGGAAAAACAGAACGAGGTTTTTGTCCAGAACATGCCCATATACAATAACCTCTTTCAGTTTTCTCCAAGGTGTCATTATTGAAGAAAAAATCACGTCTTCTCGGACCCCTTGTTCGTAGAAAACCGGTCCATTTTTTATGGCAGAAAGCTCCAAATTTTGTGGGAGTGGTGGCTATTTTTAGCCGAGGCGGTTAAACCGACTTTGGAAACTAATTGGGATGGTATATCCTATTTATCCAAATGATTTTAATGAAAAATGGTTCGACCTGTGAGGTTCCTGGATCATGGGCTGTGTATGACCAGAGAAAGTTTTTCCTGTAATCTTTTAATGATTGATCAGTAATGAGCTTGTTTTTCACAGGATTCTTGTGTGGGTGTATTGGTGGTGTTTTCCTCTGTTAAAATGTTTTCCTGTCATCTTTCAATTTGTTTTCATTTTCTTATTATCATAAGGAAGGTAATAGATGCATAATTTATCAGCAAATACTCTGCCTCTGAGCTTTTGATGATCTTTATGTTTTCTGCTAAAGCTTAGTTCAGGAATTCTTAGCTGCTCATGTGCCTGGCTTTTCCTCCACTATTTCTTCTTCAAGTCAACATCATTAAAACTCAATTCGATCCAAGACATTCACTACCTTTCCCTATGTAAAATATTTGTCCAGTCTGAGAAATCAATCACATTGTTTAAAATGCAGACCCCGTTTGCCCAATGGCCCTCCTTGCTATTCCAAATAAATCATTTAAAAACCCCAACCCATGTTCTTCATAACTAGCCTAATATCTCCTCAAACAAAGCTATATTAGATAGAGAGATCCCTCTCTGAGTCTTGGAGGGCTAGATCCAAGACTCGAAGTGGTTTTGATGTTGCCTCTGTGACTGCCTCACAACCTTGGGAAAATTACAGAGTGCTAACAGCTGGTATGCCCTCTAAAGTATGTATGAAGTGATGAGGCCATTCCTCTGGTGGTGTCATTTTCCACAGTGTTTTTCACTTCACTGAGTGTTCTGTTGGTGCCTCTTGTCGTTCGTATTTCTGTTGTTGGTTGTATTCATGTTCTGCATTGAACCTTATCCACAGTAGTCGGTTACATTGATACCAGTCTGTGATGGTCTCTTTATGTGCACCCCACCATCTTGCAGGTGTGGCATTAAGTGCTAAGTCAAGTGCTAACAGTCGCTGGTTTTCTAATACTTCATCTTTGTATTGTGTCAAGAATGTTTCCAAATCATTTAATCCATGAAAACTGGGTGGTTCTCTGATTTCTATGCCTACCCATCTTACTGCATGGTCTATTCTTTCACATCTTCACGTGAATACTTCGTGTAGTCTCTGCTGCCAGTTTTCTAACCCGGTGTTTGAGTCTGTTGCACATGAAGTAATGCTCCGCCAACTAAGTACCTCGTCTGTAGTTGGGTTTACATAATCCTCATTGCGCGTAGTTGTTTTGTACAACTGGATGATCTCCTTGTACAATTGGATGATCTCCTCTAAGTCCAGGCAAGTGGGTTCTACGAACCTCTCCCCTTCCAATGGATCTAGTGGTGCTATGACCCTATATTCTCCAGATTCAAATGTCATTTTCCTGGTTTTCAAATTGATTATAGTCTGTTTTTCAAATGCCCAATCCAGACCAAGCAATGTTTGGTAAGGTGTTGTGTCATCTACTATTTAAATGACTTCAAAATATGCTTTATTTCACACTCCATCAAGATCTACTATCACTCCTTTGAGTCTACCTATTGGTAGGACTCTATGCTGATTTGCTAGTTTTAATTGGACATTTGAGTATCCCAGTGTTGGCTCTCCCATACATTTCTATGTCTTATTTGGTAGCACACTCACTTCGGATCCTAGGTCTAGTATAATGTCTCCCATATTGAAATCCCTAATGTTAGCATTTAGTCTAAATTCCCTACTTTTTCTTCTTCTTGTGTGTAGGTGGTTGACGGTTTTTGGTTCTAGCTTTTCTTCCGTCTCGTTGCTACATTTCTCTAGTATGTTTTGAAATATTTTCACAGATGAAGGGTCACTTAATACTTTCACGCATGATTGAAAAAATCCTTTGATTGTACTTACTTGTCCCTTGGGCTGCATTTTGTTGGTATGATCCAATGATGGCAACATCTCATATTCTGGGGCTTCCTTGAATGGTTGTGCAGTTGAAGTTGGCATTGTGTCCTCCTTCTAAAATTCTTGTCTGGCTTCCTTAAAGGTCTCCTTTTCTTTTGGTGCATCAAACTTATTTCTTGGTTTAGTGTTCTTATTTACCCACTGGTTCTGTGTTGGTTCGTGTCGAACAAGTTGCTGGTGGAAGTGGACATTCCCGTGCATAATGTCCCAGTTTCTAACAATTGTGACATCTGAATGGTCCTCTACCGCGTCCGAAACATCCTCTGGATTGTCCTCCTCCTCGGTAGCCTACTCGGTCACCTCTCAGCACGTTATACTGTGGTGACTGATTATACTGGGGTTGTGTTGGGATATATTGCGGCTACACATTATTGTATGGTTGCTACATAGTATTGTACTGCTATTGCACAATGTTGTATGGAGCTGAGGCTTGATTGAACTGTGGCACTTCTTGCCAATCATCATTTCGGCCTATACCCTATATGCATCTGATGTTATTTCCCGCATCAACTCCACAGTTCTGCAATCTTTGTCATCGTGGCCGACTGACTTACAAAAGGTGCAATATGAATCCTTTGGAACTGTCTAGTATTTCTGCATCATCGTGCAGTGATAAGGGTCATGACCTAGTTTCTTGCATATTTCGCACCATAATCCTTCCTTTGGTAGCATATTTGGCATACCTATTTCCATATACTGCACGAATGTTGGGCATTCATTCTTGTGGTGTACTTTCATCCTACATGTGGTGCACAAAACGACTTCTTGTTTGTCCTTGTTCTTATTTTGGTTCAACTGAAATGTTAGATTCTTCAAATCCTCCTTCAATTCCTCAATATAGGGGTCTGTCTGTTGGTACTAGTTCTCTTCCAGTTGCAAGGTTGTCTGCAGAGCCTCTACCTGCGTCTAAAATTTCTATTGTCGTAAGGGATATTTTAAGTGTGGGAGTAGTGAGTTGACAAATAGGTGTTGATGTTGCATCTTGGTCATAAGGTATTTTAGTTTTCCCTTTAGTCACTTGAATCTCTGGTCAATATCCCATACATACTCTCCTGGTTTCTATCTTATCTCGATCATCTTGTTCATGTACCAATTTTCTAAGCTCGGCTTTTGGAACTCATTAATCAATAGCTTCTTAATGTCTGCAAGTGTCGTTGTCGTCCCAGGGGAACTATTTGTGTCTAGACTCATGTACCAGTCTAGTGCGTGGTCTCTTAGCGTAATCGCTAGCTTCACAAGTTTGGTATCTACATCAGTGATCTTCTTTGATTCCCATATCTTTGCACAAATGAACAAATGCTTCTTAGGGTCTTTTGTTGCTTCCCCTCGAAATTATGGTAATTTGATAGTGGGATTGTGTCCTACCATTCTGAATACTAAACTACTTCCTCCTCCGGGAAGTGTAGATATTTGAATAGTGCTACCTGAACTAGCTCCTCCAGTTGTTTCTTCTAGTGTAGATGTGCTTCTTGCTGTCGGACTTCCTCCGAAATTCGGTTGTCTAAACGGTGGTGTTCTCTTTGGTGTATTAGTCACACATGGGTTTATGGGTTCCACAATGACATTAATATGGATAGGATGGCTGCCTTCTCCTCCCATTCTTGGGCCTCTCGTCTTCCTCTCATATTTTTTGCGCAAAATTTCCTCAATCTGCTCCATAGCCTGGAGATCCTCTACCTCTTCCTCATCGCTCTCCAAGACTTCCCTCGTGACTACGAATCTCTTATTGGTATTCACCTTCTATTGGTAGGGTACTCCGCTACGCGTCGTTCCTGATGACACCAAGATCCACTTGAGTTGGTCATCATCCATAATGATTGGGTCCAAGGGTTCCTCCTCGTTCTTTCCTTTATTCTTACCTCCTTCCATTTATCCTCTCTCTTTTAGTGTTTCCCCCCTTCCCCCATGCACGCAGGTAAGTTTAGTTGTCTAATTCCATTTTCATTACACCTTTGTTATATAGCAGTATATTAATAGAAGTATATAATGATTGAATGTACCTTCCTCGAGGTCCACATAGAAATTCTTGCTCTGCTACGCTGTATGACTTCACTGTGTCAACTGCAAATTTGGTGATGAAACCTGACACAATACTGTCAAGCCAAAAGTCTACTGCGTTGGTGAATTTATTGTTCACCTATTGTAACTTATCAATATGTACTAGAGTCCAATCTAGCTGTCAAATCTGGTTCATCATGTGGTTATCCTTCAACCTTAGTATCCACTTTTGTAGTAGATGTGGAAAATCACAGAAAAAGACTTCGTGTAAATCAATAAACATGTATTTGTCCAGATATTTGCGAGGTACAATTCTAGGGTTTCTATTGTATTTCTATGAAAACTCTAGGTCTTTGGTTCTCAACCAGCCTTCGATTTCTGCTTTCATGGGGTTCCAAGGTCTCAACATTCCCTTCTAATGGATCATTTCTCTTATTGTTTCGCTCTTTCAATCTATCTCATATACTCACTCCTCTATTTTTCCTATTAACATGACAACATAACCATTTGTTGGTTACTACTCTCCTCTACTGTCTGATTTATTGACCGATGGTTCATGTCTTTTGGGTTTCCAAAAAAGCCTCTAAAACTATCGGCCCTCCTGGTAAACCAGAAGGCAACATAGTACATAGAGTGCACTACACAGTCTCACCCGAGATAGATTTAAATGGGTGGCTATAAGACTCAGTTGTTTACAGCCTAAGATTAAGTATGAGATAGGGGTTTATTAATCAGAGCCGTATAGTATGAATGGTGATTGCAATCTACTATTACTCATGGGTGTGCATCTATCTTTCAAAGTTTATTTCCTGAACAACACAATCATATTTCATAACAATGTATTAACTCATTCATTAAGCATAACAATTGACTATTGAAATCAAACAAAGATATACATGCATTCATCACATTACATATATATTACCATGGTTCACCTCCTCTTGGGATACCTCCACAAAGATTTGGATCTTGGCTCTTTTATTATGGTAGTTTTGCATCTCCAGCGTCGCGCGCTTACAATTCCCTTAGATGGGTAAGATCTGTATGAGGCAAACTAGATCGCACCAGGCTCCACAGCCTGTGATCTAATCCTCATATCTTCCTTCTCTCCTCTGTTCTTAGCTCAATAGATTACAAAAATGGTTCATAGAAGCACTACATAACGCATCAACTCGTACATAACTATGATGGAATACTACAAAAGTCAAACTAATACAAAAAGATAACCAACCTTTTTATATGATACCTGTGTATCTATATTTATATATATCGAGATCTTCAACCATTTATCATGTATTACTAAAACCCTAACCCTACTGACGTTAGGTCTTCTTCCCATGCGCGCATGTTGTTATTCCTCTAGTTGTTGCTTTCCTTGTGCACACTTTCTTTCATGCGCATGTGTTGTGTTAACTTCCAACTATTACTTTCGTTTCTGCACGCTTTCTTTCCCACGATCATCCTTCTTTCCACTTCGGCCTGGTGCCAACAAATGCCAGCAGAGCTTCGACACATTAAAACAAAAAATGGTCATTGCGCCTATTTTGGTTTTTCCATATTGGAGTAAGGAATTCAATGTTCATGTCGATGCTTCATCCATTGAATTAGGATCAATTTTACCACAACCAGGTGCAGGAGATATTGACCACCCTATATCCTTTTCTAGCAGGAAGATTTTCTACATATGAAATGAATTATACTACCACTGAAAGAGAAGGCCTATCTATGGTATATGCATTGTAGAAGTTTAGTCACTACTTGTTGGGAGGATATTTTAAGATGTTTACTGATCATTCAACATTAAAGTACTTAGTCAACAAGCCAGTGTTGGGGGAAAGAATATGAAGATGGCTATTATTATTCCAGGAATATGACTTTGAGATTGTGGTCAAGCCAGGGAGAATGAATAAGGGACCTGACCACTTATCCAAGTTAGAACATGGAGAGGAACCTACCAGTTTGGATGATACACTACGAGATGCACAGTTGTTGGCCATCAGAAAATTCCATGATCACTTCACCGAGATAGTCCAATTCATGTCCACATGAATGGCACCTCGTGAGTATACAATTATTCAAAAGAAATGGTTGGTAGTCCACACGTCAGATTTTCAACTTATAGATGGACAGTTATATAACATGGGACCAGATGAGATCTTAAGAAGATGTGTTATGGAGTCAAAAAGACCATTGATTCTTGTAGAAGCACATGAAGGCATCGCAGGAGGACATTATGCAGGGAAATCAACAACGCATAAGGTTCTCAGAGCTGGCCTCTGGTGGCCCACTTTACATAAGGATGCTAAGGAATACTATAGAGCCTTCGATGTATGTAAAAGAGTAGGGAAGCCTTCTAGAAGGGATGAGGTGCCTTTAGCACCTCAATTAACTTTATAGGCATTTGAGAAATGAGATATTGACTTTGTGGGACCTATCAACCCATGAGGAAAGTGCATAGGAGCTCGATATATCATCATTGCTACAGAGTATTTGACCACATGGGCAGAAGCAAGAGAAGTTAAAGACTGTAGTGCAGCTACAGCTGCGCGATTCATCTTTGATGATATCATAACCAGATTTGGATGCCCGAAGATCCTTATGAGTGATCAAGGCACACACTTCATTAACAAAACTATTGAATCCCTAACTCAGGAGTTCAAAGTTCACCATCAGAAGAGCACACTATACCACCCTCAGGCGAATGGTACAGTCGAAGATTTCAATAATATTCTGGACAACGTTGACTAAGATTTGTAGTGTTAACAGAGATGATTAGGATTTTAGAATTCCAACAGTGTTATGGGCTTATCGAACTACTTGCAAAAATTTAACAATGTAGACTCCCTTCAAGTTATTTTATGGCCTGGAAGCAGTGATACCTATGGAATATTTGGTTCCTAGTCTAAGAATTGCAGTATTTACATGTATGGATGACACAGGCACTATTCAAGACAGGTTCATGCAGTTTATGGAAGTATAGGAAGACATTTTCATTGCAAGATTTCATCAGCAGGTAAAAAAATAACGAGAAAAGGCTTACCATAACAGACATATCAAGAAGATAACATTTAAATAAGGAGATTTGGTACTTTTATATGACAACAAGTTCATGAAGCATCCAGGAAAGTTCAAGACACATTGGCTTGGGCCATTTGAGGTTGTCTATGTTACGAGAGGTGGAGAAGTGCAATTTAAGACCCTTAATGGAGAATGGAAGGATGATTTAGTAAATGGGAGCCGGTTGAAGCTATACTACGACAACCAGTTGCCTCACAACTCTCAGTAAAAGAAAAGGAAGAAGGTCTAGGTACCAAGTGCAGTTGAAATTGGGTACTATACATAGAAAAGACAGTCTGCACACATTAGGGAGGGACAGAGAAGAAATCACAGGCTGCTCCATGCAGTTTGCAGTCGAAGTAATACAGAAGGCTCAACCATGTAGTGACTTGGGACAAGTCACATGTGATTTTTGGGGGCATGTTGGCCCTTGGTCATGTATTAAGGAAGAAAGCAACTATAAAGGAATAAGAAAGACAAAGTATGAAGTGCACAAAAGGAACACAAACCGAGGAAGGGTCGAAGTGGTTAAAGAAGCATAAAATAAGGAACAAAGTAAAGGAAAGCAAGCCGTTGAAAGAGAAGATCAAGGAAGACAAATCAACAAAGAAGATAGATTGTGGACAATTCAATAAGTGGAAGAAGGTACTAATGGGTGCTTTGGAGCACCTCATGGAGAAGAATGAAGAATAGGTCAGCAAAGTCCTTAAAATACAGGTTATGTGGACCTAGGGTTTTGGCACCTGGGCTTCAGTCTACAGTTTTCTAAGAGTCATGGAATGTATAAATAGAGGTCTATAAGAGTTGAGATCAGAAGTGATAGTGATATCGAGATGTAAAAGTGTTATGCTTTAGGGTATTCTTTTGTTTTTGGGTCTTCAGTTGGGTGCGAAGATCTACTCTGCAACAAGGTGCACAGGGATAGGGAATAAAGAGGAAGAGAGAGAAGGATATGGAGCTGAGTGCACATATAGAAATGTATATTTTCATCTATTCTATCAATAAACACAGTTCTATGGACGTAGCCCTAGGGAGAGGGTGAACCACGTAAAATATTGTTGTTCTATGTGGTTGATTCTTTTTTATTTACTTCCTTTTATACTGTTATTGCATTGCTATGTTTCCTGTTGAAGTCAAGAAGATACTACTTCTCGAATTTAAGCATAATACTATTAAGAATATTTGGGTTAGTTTGCGTTGTTGTTTAGGAATCATCTGCATTTCCTCTGGTTGTAGACACCTGTGTTCTTCAACCCCCCTATTGGTACTTTGGGTGAGACTTCATCTGCTTCGCAGGTGTTTCCATAAGGGCCAGTAGTTAGGGTTTATTGGTGCAATGTTATAGTTGGACCCTGGGTCTTCCCTTATGCCAACAACCATCTTTACCGTGCTTTGGTTGTTTCATATGAACTGAATTCCCATTTGTTCTGGTGCCTAAATTTTGCTCGACTTTCACAACATATTGATAGGTAGCTCCCAATGATGAGATGTTTATAAAATCCATTTCAGTTTGGATGTACCTATGTATATCCCCATAGTATTTCAAAACTAGATGTCGCTCGGAGTCTTTGATACCCATCTTGGTGCGCAAGGTATGGAAAGTATTTGTGAACTACGACATTGTTTGTCTCTTATCTTGTTGAAGTGTGCTCCATATCATGTACTAGTATTCATAGTTATTAATAGGATAATACTGTTCTTTGACCGCATCCACAAAAGATTCCCAAGTAGGCTCAGCCCCATATATTCCAGATTCCTCTATGGAACTTCGCTCCCAATAACTTTCCAACCAATTTTTTACGTTGGGGAGAACCTTGAGGAGTGTGAAGGTGATATTTTCCTTGTCGGAAAATTTTTGAATAGAAAAATAACCTTCTAATAGATTTAACCATTTTTCTAGGGCATCCACATATATCTAACCTTCAAATATGGGAATATAAAAATTAAATTGTACTTTGAAGGGAGAGGTTCCTCCAAAATGTTTGCTTGATGATGATGCGCCTATTGCTATCAGAAGTTGTTGAAGGATGTGTGAAAATTATCTATCCTTTCATCTCTCCGTCGCATGAGAGCTTTCCCAAGCAACAGGTTATTAGAATCTTCTACTCCAACGTTTTTATTTTTTGTCTCCATCGAGGGTTTCTTTGGCGTGTGAGAGTGATTTTCCTCAATAGAGACAAGCTTGATACCCAACTGGCTATACTCGGACCTTGTCGGGGACATGCACTGAAAAATGATCAAGAGAAGCCTGCTCTGATACCATTGATCCAGATTATTTTTGGAACAAAATGAAAGAAGAGAAATTACAATGAAATACTCATGAAAATTGTCAGAAACAGAGAAATTCAAAAACACTTGATTTCTATTAATGAAAGAATTATAACGAGACTGTAAAAATACAAAGTGCAAGACTCGCTAGAATGGTGACATATTTATCTCTAAGAAGAGATGTGAAGACTATGCTCATTCTCCAGAAGATGATTACAATGAGGCTCTGAAGGCCTTTTTATGATAAACATGAATGAAAAAACCGTATACATCCAAAAACCTAACCCTAGGAGATGAAACTCCCAAATTCATGTGGGCCCCATTTGGGTAAGTTAGTACATTAACTTCGCAGGGTTGTAACTTTTGCATATGATCTTCATTTTAGGCATGTGATAGTCCATTGGAAAGCTATTTTTGATAACTACGCATTATGCCATCAAACTCTGACGCCATCTACAGTTTCATTATGGCATGCCAAAAAAAAATTGTTTAGGGCCCCAATACGGCCCTGGAAGTACAGAAAGATGTGCTGACATGAAAACATATAAAATAATCTAGTTGGATTAGATGGGAGGCCACTAGTATCCACCTAGAATATGTGTAGGGATTCAAACATCCTTGAAAGTGTAGAACCCAAAATTACAAAGAAGCATAAAAGAACGTGTTTAGCTAAAAAATGAAAAGAGGAGCTAGTTGGAATAGGTGGGTGGCCACCAATAACCATCTGGATCATTATCCCATAAATTTTTAGTTGTAGCTTCCTATAACACATTCAGTAATACTTAATCTGAGAGACACCGTCAGATTGTGCTCTTTGCCTTCTGATCCAACTTTTTCTAGTCATCTGTTGAATTTCCTATAGGTGCAGTACCTGGATCCACTGTGATCCACTGATCTCTGTCCACCAATAGATATTTCATATTGAGCTTCCACAACTCAAAATTTTTTTCATTAAACTTCATGATATCCATTTTCGAGATGCTTGACATTTCTTTTCACCTGAAAAATCAATACCACAAATCTCCCACTGTAACAAGGCTTACCACCATCATGAGCCAAACCATTGACCACAAAGGCATCCCTCTAAAGCCAACAAAGTTCTGATACCAAATGTAGATTTTAACCGTGTACAATATTTACTGCAAACATATTTTCAATAAAAGAACATAAAACATACAATGGAAAATACACACATTACATAGAGATTTTCCCCTGGAAACCCAAACCGGGAAAACCAACATATTCTATATTCATTCATAGTGATGCATTTTTTACAACACAATATAAATATAGGATATAGAGACATCTAAAACCCTAACCCAATGACCTGGATTAGTCAACAACCCTAATTCCTTAACAAGAAATAAAAAACCATTGGCACAAACCATGTGGCAAAAAACTACTCAAAAATGGACATGAAAATTGAGGCGAAACAAAACACGAGGAAAAAATGCGACACATTTCCCAAGGAAATTTTTTTTTCTCATGGGTGTTGCCCTGAATCCCCACACAAGGGGGATATTACCCCCCTCAAACCCCCCTACATGTCCAATGTAACGTAGCAGACATGTTGGGCAGGTGTTATATTTTTTTCATGTGTGTGTCTGGGCGCGTCAGATATGACAACTGCGTCTGACGATCCCTCTAGTAGTGCTCTTTGTGTCGTGTGCACCGAGATATTTCCTAGGGGGGTCCCAGGGGGGGTAAGTATACCACCCCCTAGTTACGCGCGACATTCGGCAATGGGCGGTAGCCCGGGGCAACGTCCCAGAAATATTTTTTGGGTTGTTTTTGCCATTTTTAGCGGTTTTGTAAATTAATCCCGGATTAAGGGATTAGGGTTTTGGTATCTATGGAATACCTAAAAACATTGTATATATATTGTATAGTGAATGGTGAAATTCGATATAATGAATATAAGAAAGGTTTTCCTGGTTGAGGGTTTCCGGTATAAATCTCTATGTACTATGTGAATGAGCCATTGATTAAATTTTGTTTTGCTTAAGAATCTATATGCATTGCCTTACTTCACAGGTTTAAAACTTACAAAACACTATATCGAGTCATGAAAAGAATATAACACATACGCAACACCACCTTCCTAATACTTTATTGGCCATGTGGATACCTTCCACTTTATCCAAATAGAACATCATGTATACACCCTTTTCTATTAAAAAATCCCTTAGACATACTATAAGGCATGTAACATGTTGGAATACTGAGAGGGGGGTGAATCAATAATAGAGAAATTTAATCCCTTTTAACCATAAAATGAAAGTGTTATATCAATGTAGCATTATCATCCAGTCATTGTAGAGTAAATAAATAATGAACAAATGAGCAATCATACACATACATAGTACACCAGTGTTTTTACGTAGAAACCCAAAGCGAGAGAAAACCACAAAATGCTTTTTCTTATATGTATTTAAGAATTACATTCATTGGAAGCACCAACTACCTTTTTTTTCTAGCTGCAACTAGAAGGAGGCTCCAATCCCCTAGTTTCTCAGGCTACAACCTAAAGGAAGCTCCAACTCCCCAATTCTATGGCTACAACTAGAAGGAGGCTACAACCCCCTATGTTTTCCGACTACAATCAGAAGGTGGCTACAACCACCTGTCCTTGCCCCGTACAACCGCCTTGACGTAGAAGTAGAATTATGGAAACATCATCACACTATCACTGTGAGATATACCACTGTAACAAACTATACCACTGACCTACAACCAACCAACCTGTAACAACATGTACCAAACAACCTGTAATCAACCTGTACCATAAACAAGTGAATCAACTATGCACCAACATGTACCTCAATTTGTACCATCAACGAGTGCACCAACCATACACCAAATATGTATCAATCATGCATCAAATACATATAAACTATGTCTCATCAAGATGTACCAACATCATCAACTATACACCTCATGTATGTGCCAACTCATCAACTACTTGTCTCAACCATGTACCCAACATGTACCTCAACCAAAAGCCCTCATAAATTTAATTATCCAAATCTGATTTGTAACTCTGTAATAGACCTGGTGTATATGATCACATACTTGCAAACCTTCCTTAACTTTAACAACAAGAGACTAGCATTTTCATCAAACTTTACTGACTAATTTTGGATTAGCCAAAAACCCTAAATTGAAATAATCATAACTATGTACCTGTAATGAATAAAGATCTAAAAATAATACACAATGTTCTTCAATGTTTTTTATGCAATTCCTCCAGGTTTCACTACTTGGATCCTCTCATAAAAGGAGTTATAGAAAAACTGGCATACCTTATTGAATTCTGGATTATTCTATAGAGAAAACTTGTAGAGCGTGCCCCGCACAAAATATTTGTTGTATGGATCGGAAAATTATACACAGAATACTAAAGACTATACTCTAACCAATCAATTTGGTATTGCAGAATTTAGATCTGTTATGAAGAAGTTATGACATTTTTACCATAAACACATGTTTTAGACTAGTTTTAGGACAAGCCACAAACCCTATTTTCCACGGAGTGTAACTCTAAAAATGTAATGAACCAAAATCTCAAATTTTTATCACAGCTACTTGGATATGCTTCCTCAACGGACTCCCAATTTCATGGTCTGAATCATTCTATAAAAAAATTTATTTCGAAAATGGTGAGATGAACTGTAAATAACATACCTTAGAAAGAATCATCAAAAGAATTTATCCTCCCTTGAATTTTGGCCTTCTTTACTTAACGTTCCCTCTGAAATTCAACTTAGATATCCTTAGGTTGCCTTAGTCACTTGTAGATATTCAGTATGATCAAGTGTGATTAAAAATGAGAGACCCTTGCCTCTTATTTATACTTTCATGTAGCTTCCACAAGGGGTTACCTTCTAACCATCTTAACCCACTTTCCTTATTTTAGGGCTAACCCACTTCTAACCACTTGTCCACTTAGTAATTTCTCCACTAACTTTATTATTTAAATAATTTATTTTGTATCCACTTTGACTTATACTACACTCATCACTTCACTTTATTATTTAAATAATTTCTTCTTTGTAACCACTTTGACTACTTTGACCTTTTGGGGCTTCTAGATGACTCATGAGGGTTTTTCAACTTCACATGGCCATAAATCTATAACCGTGAGGAGTTATGTGACGTTCCACATACCACTAGAAATAGAATGACATATACTATCCATATAGAATAGTCTTGCCTGCAAATATATAAACAATCATACCATTATCCGTCAAACAAACTTGGGTCCATTACCCAAACCTTTGTGCTACCAGAATTTTCTACCGGACTTTCTTCAAGGGTTGAAATCAATGACAACCAGCCCAATTAATCAACAATATCCCCATTTGGCATTGATGGAAACAATCTTATGCAATATTGAAGTCATATCACTCATGCTCCCCTTGTGACCATCGCTCCCCCTGGAAACATGCCTTTGTGCTCTTTCTCCAAGAATTTACCTTTGCATCTGATAAATATCTCCCCCTTTGTCATCAATGGAAAAGGTATATTTCCATCCATGGTTGCTCCCCTTGACTGAACTCTTCCTAAAACTGATCCCCCAACCTGAATTGTCCTCTTTATGGTGTTTCCTCATGTAAATCTAAGACATATAAGATAAGAATTCAAAAGCATTCATTTTGGAGTAGAAATTACTCTGAGTCTCTGGTGAAAATACTCAAAGGCTTCCCTTGGAAGAGGTTTTGTAAATATTTCTACCACTTGTTCTTTTGTGCCCACATATTCAACTCTGATGTTCTTCTCTGACACATGTTCCTGTATAAAGTGATACTTTATTGGAATGTGCTTCATCTTGGAGTGCATCACCAAGTTCTTTGAGATATTGATGGTGCTTGTATTATCACAATAGATTGGAATGGGATCATCATACTCAACATGTATATCTGTCAGAGTTTGCTTCATCCATAGAACCTAAGTACAACATCCTGTTGCTGCAATATACTCTGCTTTGACTGTAGATAAAGATATTTATGATTGTTTCTTGATAATCCAAGATACTAAACACTCACCCAAGTAAAAAGCTGCTCCACTGGTGCTTCGTTACTCATCAATGCAACATGCCCAGTCTGCATCTGCGTAGGCAATAAGTGATAAATTCTTTCCTTTTGGATACCATAATCCAAACTCTTATGTTCCTTTGAGATATCTGAAAAATCCTCTTCACTGCTAATACATGTGATTCCTTTGGTGTTGCTTGAAATCATTCCAACTTTCCAACTATCTGCATTACATCTGGTCTGGACATTGTGACATATAGTAAGCTACCAATCATTGACTTATATTTCCTCTGGTCTGTAGACTTTGAATCATCATATTTGCTCAAATTGCAACTGGTTTTCATAGGATTGGTAACTAGTTTGAAATCTTCCATTTCAAACCTCTTTAGCATTTCTCTGATATAATTAGTTTGACAAATAAAAATTCCTTGGTTTCTTTGATGTATCTGAAGACCTAAAAAGAAGGATAGTTCTCCAATTAATGACATTTCAAATTAATTCTGCATATCCTTTGCAAATTCCTGGCTTAACCTTGATGTAGAGTTTGTTGTCTGCACTTCCTTTTCTTGAACCCTTCTTCATATTTTTCTTCTTCTTTGTAAAGATATTCCACTGACTCATTTTCTACTTCTTTTAATTCTTGTCCATCTATTTCATCAATTGTTACATTGATTCTTTCCACAACTTTGTTCAACCTTAGATTGTAACACTTATATGCTTTCCTTGTACTTGAGTAACCACCAAGTACTCCTTTATCCACATGAGAGTCAAACTTTCCCATTCTTCCATCTTCTCTTTTGATGTAGCATTTTCTTCCAAATACTTTGAAGTGATTCACATTTGTTGGTCTTCCTTCCCATAGCTCGTAGGGATTTTTTTCATTGTTGTTTCTAAGCATTACTCTATTTTGAAAATGAATTGTTGTATGAACTGCATGTGTCCAAACATATCTGTCAATTTGGAATCCATTAGCATTGTTCGAACCATTTCCTATGTGATTGTCATCCATTATGATAATATTCCTTTGTCTCCAAACCAATCTATGAAACCATTCTCTCGTCCACTATCATATATCTGTCCAAATCTTCTAAGTGTTCTTGCGAATCCATATCTGTCCATAATGTCCAAGACTCTACTACACAACTATCCATAATGTTGATCCATTTATCACTATACTATCATGAAGTATTTACTACTACAATTGATTCTACTTCAGCTAATTGACTACTCTAGATATGTCTACTCAAACTTTGCAAGTTTCTCGAAGAATGGTTATTTTCTCTATCACATCTACTACATAGACTACCCCTGTGTAATATTCATATTACCTGGGAGTCTCTAATATGGATGGCTCAGAACAATTTCTACTCTGGTGTGTATTCATCATCATCATCATTGGTAGATTCATCATTTCTCTGAGCTATGACTTCTTTATTTCTCTATGTGGATTCATGTTTCACGACAATGCATGAAAGTAAAATCTATTGAACCTGTTCCTTATTTACCTATCCTTCTTTTCTTTCAGTTATTTTCCAAACCATTATGTATCTGACATATTTCTTTTTCTCTGTAGAATTTTCTTCATCTTGTTTTATTGTCAATCTTGTGATCTATGGGACTTGGTATTTGTTCTCATGTTCTTCGTGTTTTCTTATCCATACTTTCTTATATATGATATCAGTGTTCTCTTTCATGAAAGTATCGATCATGCTTCAAAAATCACTAGCTATGTCTCCATGAAATTTGTAACATTCAATGTCACATGGGGCCACATAGGCATTTCTTGCTTGAACATTTATTTTATAATCCCTGCAATCTGCAACCTTATGTCCAAAATTAATACAATAAAAACAATGACCATAAAAGAAATTTGCATACCTGGGAGTGAGTGATCTTGTTTGTGGTGTATTACTTCTAATTTTCTTCCTTGACTGATCATGATCATGATTGAATCTTCTTCGTTCCTTGAACATGGATGGTATTCTTGAAGATGTATCTTCAATAGTTTTCTTAGATTCTGGTTGACCATGATTCCTTCCTTTGAGTACTTTTGCATAACTCTTTCTATTTTTTCATTCTTCTTTTCTAGCAACCTAGAGTGATTCTCTTCATTCTCTATAACTGATGTGGATGTTTCTATATCTTCAACATTCTTGTTGAGATTGAAGAATTTACTTCTCAATATTACAACTTCTTATTCAATCTTCTCAACCTCTTCTTATTTCTTCATTATCTGAGACTTCATGACTCCTTTTGTTCTTTTTGCTTCTTCAAGATGAATTTTTAATGTGATTATTTATTCTTCAAGTCCTTTATCTTCTTGACCAAATTCTGCCTCAAGCTGGTTTAGATCATTAGTTCTTTCCTTAAGATGATCTGTCAATATATTCTTTCTCGTTTCTTCTTATTCCTTATGTGTTTCTATGTTGGCTTCCAAATACTTCTTTTGATATTCAAGATTTTATTTCATCTGTCTGGCTTCTTCTAGTTGAGTTCTTAAGTTCTCGATGACCTATTGGGATTCTTCAAAAATGTGAACACTTTCCTTTTGTTTCATCAATTTTTTCTTGAGTGACTTGTTTTCTTCTCTTAGTTCATCTAAAGAACAAATCAATTATGCTTCATAATTGTCTTCCTTTTCAAATTTTTTTTTGTCTCATTTCCTTTATGACATTCTATTTCAAGATGCCTGTGTTTTTCACAATTAAAGAAAAACAACATTCCTCTTGTTATTATGTATTCTTCATCTTCTGAATCTGTTTGACATGGTGAACATAATTATTCTTGATCTGTATCGTCATCTTCTTTGGCATTTTCTGAATCTGTGATGGGTGAAGAATGTATGTCATGTAACTTATCCCAAAGTTCTTTGGCTAATGAACATTTACCAAACTTTTCTCTTACCGGATTAGGTAATCCTTCCCAGATGAAATCCATTGCTATTTTGTTATTCCTTCAATTCTTTCTTGGTTGCAATATTTTCTCTTTTTGAACTATCATATACTGTAACGATTGATAGCCAAATGTAATACCCTATTCCTATAAAAATACTTTCTTCCTTCCACTCCATAACTCATACTTTAAACCATTCTAACCATTAAACAATTGTACTTCATTCTCAGAATAATCCATGATCTTATTCTAGTGGTTAAACTATTTCCTAAAGGAACCATCTCTGATACCAATTGTTGGATTACTGAGAGGGGGGTGAATCAGTAATATTATAATTTAATCTCTTTTAACCATAAAATGAAAGTGTTATATCAATGTAGCATTTTCATCCAATAGTTGTAGAGTAAATAAACAATGAACAAATGATCAATCATACACATACATAGTACACCAATTTTTTTACGTGGAAACCCAAAGCGGGAGAAAAACAAATAATTATTTTTCTTATATGTCTTTAAGAATTACATTCATTGGAAGCACCAACTTTCTTTGTTTTCTAGCTGCAACTGGAAGGAAGCTCCAACCCCCTAGTTTCTTAGGATACAACTTGAAGGAAGATATAACTCCCCAATTCTCTAGCTACAACCAAAAGGAGGCTAGAACCCCCTATGTTCTCTAGCTACAACCAGAAGGTTTCTACAACCACCTGTCCTTGCCCCATCCAACCGCCTTGATGTAGAAGTAGAATGATGGAACCATTCTCACATTATCATTGTGATATATTTCATTGTAACAACTTGTACCACTGACATGTTCGAAAACAAAGGTATTCAAATAGAGGACGAACACCTTCAGTAACCACTCACACAACCATATCAAATATCAACACACCGATGTTTTGACGTGGTAAAACCCCTATGAGGAAACATCCACGGCCCCAACCAATGCGACCACTTGGAGCAGTTTATTAATGAAAAATAAAAATATTACAAAGAGATTTTACAAGAGAGTTTCTCACAATCAATCATCGAAAAATGACCCTCCATGCTATTTAAATAGAGATAATGGACCAATCGTGTGTTAAACTGTATATCAATGGTCGTTAAGATAGAGGATAACTTGGTGGTAATATCATCAACAATTCTAGTTGCAAGAACATGCTTAGGATATTTTAGATCCTTGGTTACAACTTGGTGAGGTGAAAACTCTATGGTTTTACCTTCACTTGAATGAATGATTTGATATACTGATAGAAGGTTACAAGAAAGACTTGGAACAGATAATACATCATTGAAATGACCATTTTCTACTTGAATTGTTCCAGATCCTTCAACACTAAGATATCTATAATCACCAACAAATATTTTCTTGGTGTTACATTCATTTAGAGAATAAAATATGTCTCTATCCTTATCCATATGATAATATTCTCCAAAATCAATAAGCCACTCATCAGAAGAAGAAGAAGTAGAAGTTGTATTGAAGGGGAAATTAGAAGTAGAAGTGCATGTCCATGAGAAGAAGAAGAAGAATTAGAATCAATATTGATATTGTGCTTCTTCATTGTTGCTTCTAAAATTTTCATCTTCTTGAAACATTTGGACTCATCATGACCATATTTATCACAAAAATTGCAATGTATGTCATTCTTCTTACTTTTATATTTTTCTCCTTTGTCACCATTAGGAGCAGAAGTTGTCTGACTGGGTTTGGGATCATTATATTTCTTGTTGTTGTGGTGAGGATGTTTCTTCTTCATATTCTTGGGTTTATCTTTCTGATGGAAGACTAAGGCTTTGTTGGAGGTACCTGTAGTGATCATCACTCCAAGTTGTACAAGCTTATCTTTCTCTCTAATCAAAGCATAAAAAAAGTTCTCAAGACTAGTTTTTTTATAATTTGTCCCTAGAGCCTCTTGCATGGCATAAAAGGTTGATAAAAACACAAAATATGCACTACCTAGCTTAGAAAAAATAAGATAGATGCAACGATCTTCTTCTATATTTATCTTACATTATTCACATAATGTTCTGAGTGTTTTAAACTTAGATAGATAGTCTTCAATGCAAGAAAAATCATTTGGACTTAAATTCAGTACTTGATTTTCTAACTGTTGTGCTCGAACAATATTGTGTTTACCAAACACAGATTCAATCTTGTCCCAAGCTTTTTTGGGTTGATCAATTGATTGAAGGTGGAACCTTAAATCATGAGAGATGGACATTCTGATTAATCCACATGCTTCATCATTCCTATTATCCCATTTGAATTTCTTCTCAGTATTAGTGGGTTCTATTTCATTTCCCAAGGTAATCTGGTACAAGCCTTTACTTCTTAATAAATCCTATATGGGATTTCCATTGGAAGTAGTTGGTGTTGGTAAGAAAGAGATTACTTGTAGAAGACATATTAAATATGCAGATAATGTGTATTTAAAAATTGAAAATGATGATCTGGATGGAAAGATCTCTAAAAGTTAGTCATTTTAAAAAAAAGCGGCACTAAAAACGGACTTCATATGTGAGAGTTATGCCATTTAAAAAAAATGCATAAACAGTAACCAAGGGACCATGTGGTGGTGTAAGTTTTTTTATGAAGTGGCCCACTTTTATAAAGAGAAGTGGTGATCACTTTTACAATGAAGTTACTTTATAAAAGAAAATCTGCATGCAAAATAAATAACTCAAAAATAAAATATTAAATCTACTTAAGTGATTCACTTTTATACTTGAAGTGAAATAGACTTTACAATTTTAGCATGAACATTTTCAAAAAAAAGTAACAAGAAGAGAGACTTGAACTCAAGACCTCTTACTTAATAAGGAAATTTTTAACCAAATGGTATAGCAAAACATATTGTATTTTTTAGGAAGAGGATTGTTGTTGTTGTTGTTGAAAACGACCTTGTAGAACGTGCTAAAAAAAAAACTCTTTTCACACAAGAAAAAAATTTCACTTCTCAAAGACAATAAGGGTTAGATCTTGGTTAACTTACCCGGAAGATGCACCTTTTCCTATCTATTTCTGATTTTCCGAAATTGCACAGGGGGCGGGGAAAAGGGCATACACAGATCTAAAAGAGTAGCAACCTAGAAATAAATAATACAAAACTGAAATAAAACCAAAATGATACTCTGCAAAAATTTAGAAAATGCGTATTCATGCTTTATACTTCTGGATCTGACTGAAATGGCCCTATCTTGGGGGAAAAAAAGCCTTTTTGAGTGAAACGAAAAGTTTTCCTAACTGAAACGAGTGCTCCAGACACAATGGAAAAATTATCTCAGCCAATAAATGTACGTAAATGATAGAAAATGGATATGAAGCAACTTAGATTCACGATCTCGATCTACAACAGGAGTGTGTCTTCAAACAGACTTTGATACCATGTTCGACAACACAGGTATTCCAACATAGGAAAAATACCTTCAGTAAACACTCACACAACCATATCAAAGATCAACACACCGATGTTTTGATGTGGTAAAACCCC
>ML784934.1:96047-107307 GCA_009831015.1 Picea engelmannii
TGCTACCAAAATTTCTTCAAGGGTTGACATCAATGACAACCAACCCAATTAATCAACATAACATACCCAACCACCCAAGTTGGGTCACATCAACAAAAAATATCTTGTCATCAGCTATGATACCATTTAGTAACGTACCTAGCCTTTAGTTGAGCAACAATACGTGCAAAATTCATATAAAATGAAACTTATGCTAATTAAAGCAATTTGTTTACTATTAGTCAAATTTTTATAGCTTACAGCGACAAATTAAAACATATTTAGCTATTGTATTTAACCATAAAAGGAAGCATCTACAACATGATAACAATCACATGAATTGAAACTAAACAAATCATTACAACAACATAAAAATCACTTCCAAATACCTAGAGTTCATGCACAACAATTAGATACATAATTGAACATAATAGAAAGATAAAACACTCATATTTTCACCACAATTGTGCAACCAGCTGCTTGGTATGGAAATTCCACCCAACCATACACTTATTGTTCCAAATATCAATAGTCATTCACCCCCAAGATGAGGTTAGAAATCCACAAAAGAGGGTGGATCTCATAGTCCACTCACAACTCATAAAACTCTCAAACCAATTGATATTTTCCTATAACTATCCCAATTTTTCCACTAGCTCTCTTCCTCTTGACCTGTCCAACCCAAGGAATGCACCATTATTTTATCAAGGTTAACCCATGGGATGTACCATCCATTTATCAAGGCTAACTAAAGGAATGGGCCATTCATTTATCAAGGTCTCTCTAGCACAATAAGTTAGGAATCTCTCAGATGGGAACTCAAGGGAAAAGGCTTCTAGGAAAACTGTCAACAAACAACAACAACCACTTGTTGTTTCAGTGAAACTCGTGCAGGAATTCACTCTTCTAGTCTGAAAACTAGGCTCTTCAGTTCTCCATCTCTAATTCACTCCATTTATGCTCCATATTTCTCTAGAATTCACCCTCCATAGCTGCATCGACTTCCAACTCTGTTTTCTTTCTCTCTGTGTCCCCTTCCCATGCACCAACTTGACTAACTAAAAACCTGTCGCCCTACTTCCCATATGGATTTTCTCCCTTTGTCTTGTCTTTCTTCACTCACACTCTTCCCCAAGCTGATTGTACCTGACCCCCATGTTCCCAATAACTTCGGGATGTGACCACTCACACCCACCCTCTTACATGCATTCAATGATTGACTTTTGGAAACACTCAATCAAGAAAGGGAAGGTTCATATACAAATAGAAATTTAGGAAAATGGTTTAAATCATTATACATGGGTAATTCCCCCTTGGACCCTTCTTGGTCGTTATCCTAGACACTCCCCTCTCTTGTGGACTAATTTCTCCCCCATATCTTGTCCATGTCACCTTAGTAGCTGGCATCACATTTTTATTAATAAGACAAAGAAATACAATTTGTATATTGCATTGTTTGGATGTAGCCACATATTATATCTACCTAATTATTAATTAAATTGGGGATTATAGTGGGGATTTTACATTTCCCCTCCCTTACAATTGTGTGCCATCCTCGGTGCACTCTATGCCAATATACATATATCAAAATTTACATCACAATACTTAGAAAATAAATTCTTCAATTTTAACAATTCTAGCAGCAACTCCAACCAAAATCTCATGTTCCTCTCAAATCGTCGACCCAAGGAATGAAAAATTTATTTATCAGGGATAACCCAATTCATTTACCATTCGTTTATCAAGGCTAACCCAAGGAGTGAGCCATTCTTTTATCAAGGTCCCCAACGTAGTTGGCTAGGACTCTGAGATGTGGTTTCAGAACACTAGTTGCTCAAAACATATTCTTACATTTTGTCTTCTTCAAAACTGTCAAAAAATTGTGGGTATTCTGCCCACATGTTTTCTTCATTCTCCCACGTAGCATATTTAGGATTGTAGCAGGTCCATTGAACCTTTAATCTCCCTATGGATTTATTCTTCAGAACTTTTACTTTCCAGTCCAAGATGCATATTGGGTCCACCTAGATGTCTCCTTCGTGCTCCACCTGGATCACATTCCAATCAATTATGTGTTTAGGATCAGGCACATTTTTTTTTAATAATGACACATGAAATACATTATGCACTATCATGGATGTAGGAAAAGATAACATGTATGCAGTTGGCCCTATATTTTCTAATATTTCAAAAGGCTCATAATATCTTTCTGCCAACTTCGGGCAACTTCCTAATATTAGCAAACTTATCTTTTCCTTTACTTTTAAGAAGACATGTTATCCCACTTTAAAATATCTGAAAATTATGTTCCTATTTGCATACATTTTCTTCCTATCTTGGGTAGCTTTTAAATTCTTCTTTATCCTTGCCATATGATCTTCCATTTCTTTTAACAATTATAGCCCAACAACTTCTCTGTCTACTAGATTATCCCAACTCATTGGTGTGTTTCATTTCCTTCCATAAATTTCCTTAAATGGACTCATTTTCAATGAGGCCTAATACCCATTTTTGTAGGCAAATTAAACTAAATGGATATAATCTTCCCACTTCGATGGTTGATCCATCACATACATTGTAAGTGTGTCATCAATTTTTCTATTAGTCCTTTATGTTTTCCCATCTGACTCTAGATGATACGTTGTACTAAGATTTAAATTTGTCTCAAAGCCCTTGAAGAAATCCTTCCAAAAATTGGAAGTAAACTTTGGATCTTTGTTTGAAAATATTTCCTTAGGAACTCAATGTATCCTAACAACTTATCTCATATAAATTTCTGCAATATTTGTTTCCTTGTGTGTAGTCTTTAATATAATAAAATGTGTTTCTTTAGTCAATTTGACCACCACCACCATGATGGAATCATGTTTCTTTACTATTCTAGGTAGCTTAGTAATTAAATCAACATTGACAACTTCCCAATTCCATTCTGAAATGGGAAATGGTTTTAGCAAACCTGATGGGTGTCTATGTTCCATCTTTACCTTTTGGCATTCCATACATCTGGCTATGTAATTTTGGGTTATTTGTTATATTCTTTGCACACAGGGGGGTGCAGGGAGGCATAATCTGCATTGTGACTGCATTTTTTTTGCCTCGGGACCGCATTATATTTAGGTGGTTTTTCGGCACATGGTTTCTTTGCCGATGGTTTTCTATTTTCGGTTAAGGAATTAGGGTTTTGGACTAATCCAGGTCATTGGGTTAGGGTTTTGGATGTCGCTAGCTCCTATATGTATTTTGTATTGTAAACATTGTAACATGATGAATAATAAAGAATATGTTGGTTTTCCCGGTTTGGGTTTCCAAGGGAAAAATCTTCGTGTAATGTTTGTATTTTCCATTTTATCTTTTTTGTTCCTTTACTGAATATATTTTTGCAGTAGATATTGTACAAGGTTAGAATTTACAGTAATTAGCCATTTCTTTCTTCATTCCTAGCCAAAAATATTGTCTTCTTACTGATGTAATTGTTTTATGATATTCTGGGTGCCCTGCATATGGAACATTATGCATCTCTTCCAACACTATGTTTTTCATCTCACTAGAATTCGGTACATACACCTTACCTTTGTAAATGAGAATTCCATCTTTCTTCAGCTCATAATAATTAAATTTCTACTGAAAATTACCTTGCTATAATGTCTCTTACATTTTTAAATAATTATTATCTGAATTTTCTGCTACAATAACTTTGTCTTTCATATTTTTCCTATACATGTTAATGATTTCAATATGCACTTCATGAGATTTCTTGTTGAGTGCATCAACCACTTGATTTTACTTTCCCTTTATGTTCTTAATTTCGAAGTCATATTCACTCAGAAATTCCAGCCATCTAGTTTGTCTAGAATTTAGTGTTGGTTGTCCAAAAAAATGCTTCAGATCACAGTGGTCTGTCCTTAGCTCAAACTTCTTACCCATAAGGTAATTTATACACATTTTCAATGCATGTACAATCACTACTAACTCCAAGCCATGTGTAACATAACTCTTTTCATGCTCTTTTAATTTTATGGACTCATAGCATACCACATGATCCCTTTAACTAAGGACTCCACAAAGCCCTTCCTTGAATGCATTGGTGCACACAAAAAAATATTTGTTTGGATATGTAATCCTCAATATTGGTGTACTTGTCAATATTCCCTTCAACTATTTAAAACTCTCTTCACACTTGGAAGTCCGTTCAAATTTCACTCCCTTCTTTTGCAAAGAAGTGATTGGACTTGCAATCTTTGAAAATCCTTTTATGAATCTTCAGTAATAACTGGAAAGACCCATGAATGATATGACCTTGGTCACAATTTTTGGTATTGACCATCCTCTAATGGCCTCAATCTTCTCAGGATCAACTTATATCCTTGTTGTTGATATTATATTCCCCAAGTAGTGAATCTTCTTCTAGTAAAAGATGCACTTACTTAGCTTAGAATATAAGTTGTTCTCTCTTAAAACTTGCAACACCATTCTTAAATGTTGCACGTGTTTCTCTTCTTATTTATAATAGAGGAGTATATCATCTAGGAACACAATCACAACTTGTCCAGGTATTCCCTCGATACTCCATTCATCAGACACATAAAAATTGTTGGGGCATTTGATAGCCCAAATGCCACTACTGTGAATTTATAATTCCCATATCTTGTTTTGAATGGTGTCTTGTTGATGTATTCTTCCATTATCCTTACTTGATGATAGCATGATCTCAAGTTAATCTTTGAAAATATTCTCGCACCTTTCAGCTGATCAAACAAATCATCAATTCTGGGTAAAGGATACTTATTCTTTATGGTAACCATATTAATTTTTATGAAATCAATACACATCCTTAATTTTCCATCCTTCTTCTTCACAAAAAGAACCGGGGCTCCCCAAGGTGACACACGTGGGTGTATATACCCTTGTTTTAACAACTCTTAAAGTTGCATCGGTAACTCCTTCAATTATGGTGTACCCATTATGTATGGTGTCTTGGACACTGGGGAAGCTACTAGCACTAAATCAATAGATAAATCAATTTCTCTCTTGGTTGGAAATCCAGGAATTTATCTAAAAACGTCTTCAAAATACCTCAAGACCGAATGGTCTTCAATGATAGCCACTTTATCTTTGGCTGCCTCCTCCATATGGGATGCAAACATTTGACATCCCTTCTTGAAGCTCTTCTTCAACTACATATATGAAATCTCTCTAACAACTACATCTCTTGGAATGCCTTGAATCTTTCCTTGCTTACCTTCCTCATCAAGACATGTGATTGTCTTGTTGTAACAGTCTAGGATAGCATGATGTTTTTCCAACCATTACATGTCAATTAGACAGTCATATGAACCCAATGGTATAATTTTCACATCTACCTTTGTGCTAAGTTCATTCATGTCTATTTGAAAATCCTTAACCAACTCATTGATATTCCTCTTAGCCCCCATGGCTAACTGAACTAACCAAGATTTATTATGCTTACTTCTTTGCAAGTGAAATATTTCAACAATGTTATCATTTTTGTAACTATGGCTAGTTGCAGAATCAATTAAAATTGTTATGGGATGGTCACCAATCTTACCTTCCACTTCAATCATGGGGGATTGATATTTTACCTTCCTGTTGTCTGAGGATGCATAAATACTTGGCATGCTTCCTCCCATGTCTTCCACTATTTCATCCTTCTGAATGTTGTGGAAAATCCTCATTCTTTCTCCTTTATGAGGGCAGTCCATATATAAGTGATTTCCTTCACATACCAACATTGAAAAAGATATTGCCTTGGCCATTTCCCAAATAAATCTACATCCTTTTGATCATTTTGGGTTGCCTGGCCTTGCTGACTTGCTTAGGAGTTGTTTCTTAAAAAGGGTGGATTAAAGTATTTTTGTCTTTGATTCTTTTTCACTTTCATCTTGTCCTTCCAAGCCTTTTGGAACACTGGACTTCCTTTTCTTTTCTCATAAAGGTGTCTTTATTTCCTTATGGTTTCTTCCAAGGTCTTGGGGTTATCATATTGAATCTTGTCACTATAGAAGGATGGTAAGCCACTTAGAAACATATTGATTTTAACCTTCTCATCCTTGATGAAGTCAACATACTTCAACAACTCAAATAAATGCTTCTCATATTCTTCCATTTTCATGGTTACCAACTTGAGTTCAAAGAAATATTTCATCTTTATCTCATAGTAATGCTTGGACAAATATTTCTCTTAGAAAAATCCTTTGAGTTGTCTCTATGGGATTGTTTTCTCATTGAGGTTCCTGTCTTTCTTAAGTTTATCCCACCACATGGCTTCCTTTCCTTGCAAGTGGTAGGTGGCAATCCTATCTTCTACTTGGGGTGGGTAGTCATGCAACTGGAAATATTTCTTCATTTCTAACAGCCAAGCCTATACCTCTTCTCCTTTCCTATGCTCACCATTGAAATTAGGTGGCTTGATTTTCCTGATTTAACTATGCAATATGTATACATTATGTATTATTCTTTTCTTATGAATAGATGACACACTTGGGATGCTCCCTAGCCCTAAGCTTGCATGATTTCTCCTATTGGACTTCCTTGAAGAATGATGATGCCTCATCATGCTTCTTAAATGTCTATCATTTCCATGATCATCCCTTTTTCTATGGGATATTGATTATGATACTTGTCTAGCACTAGTTTCTTGCTTGGTTCCATAATCCTTGTTAACTTACTTATGCAACATATTTAAGATCTGAAGTATCTCTTCTTTAGCCTTTACAATCCTTTCATTATCAACCCTGTAACTCTGCACTTCCCTATGCATACTTATCATAGTGAAAGGACCTTCCCTATATCTTCTTCCATTTGACTCTGTCTCAGCATTCCCCATGCTGGCATGCATACCTATGAACTCTTCCTCATGGCTATAATATCCTTGAGCATCTTCCATAATTCTAGTCCTCATATAGGAACTAAATATTTTTTCCGTACTTCTAATTCTGCAAGAAATGTGGATGTAATAATTATTGTTAGAACATGCATATTGTAATTTTTTTTATCAATTAGAATACATGTTACTTCTCCATCAATTTATAAAGGACACATTGCACTAATTCAAATTTTGATTTGCTTGATGCATTCCTCCCAGTAAAATCTTTCCAATGACTTAAAAATTGCCCAAAATCAAGCTCTCGTTTGAAATTTATAGCCCTCTGAAGTTCTTGTATAGATCTACAACATCTTCGAAGAATGGAAGTCCTGGATTCTCCTCCGTTGATCCATCTTAATGGATTCATCATGGATCCAAGTCATATTTATTCTTCATACCTTCCATGAATGCACCACCAACACTTAGTTTCTTTTTGCTTCGTGGACTCACAAACTCATAAACTTGTAACCTTTCTTTTATAAGTCCGTCCAAAAAGTCTCAACACTTAACCATTTTTCCACTTCTTTGCGGACTCACAGACTCATAATCTCGTAACCTTTCTTCCATAAGTTCATCTGAAAAGTCTCAACACTTAACCATGTTTCCACTTCTTTGAGGAATCGTGGACTCATAATATCGTAACCTTTATTTCATAAGTCCATCTGAAAAGTCTCAACACTTAGTCATTTTTCCACTTCTTCAGACTCATGGACTCACAGACTCATAATATTGTAGCCTTTCTTTCATAATTTCATCCAAAAAATATTAACAGTTAGTCATTTTTTCCACTTCTTTGAACTTGCGGACTCATGGACTCATAATCTTGTAAACTTTCTTTCATAAGTCCATCCAAAACGTCTCAACACTTAGTCATTTTTCCACTTCTTTGGACTTGTGGACTCAGGGACTCATAATCTTGTAACCTTTCTTTCATAATTTCATCTAAAAAATCTCAACACTTAGTCATTTTTCCACTACTTTACAGACTCATGGAATCATAATACTGTAGCCTTTATTTCATAATTCCATCCAAAAAGTCTCAACACTTAATCATTTTTTCACTTCTTTGGACTCGTGAACTCACAGACTCATAATATTGTAACCATTATTTCATAAGTTCATCCAAAAAGTCTCAACACTTAGTCATTTTTCCACTTCTTTGGTCTTGCAGACTCATGGACTCAAGGACTCATAATAAATCCCAACACTTAGGATTTTTTTTGTCTTCACTGACTCGCAGACTGACACTTGGAAAAAATTCCAAGATCTTACCGCAGTTTTGTGGGACTAACAGTTTGTCTGCCACATGGATCCACATCATCCACCAACTGTAATCCCATCCAACATGTACCTGCCACCATGGAAGCACCCATACTTATTATACCACGTCATCTGATATGTGGCCTCCATGCCATGCTGATGTCATCGTATGAAAAAATACCAAAATTTTTCCTATTTTCTTATTTTTGAAATTTCCAAAGGGGCTGAATTCTTCACATCTCCCTTGAAATTCCTCTCAATTTTACTACAGTAATTTCATAAAATGAATTTCAGACATCCTTTTTCTAGCATTCTGCCAAACAGTTATCCTGCATAATATGTAATTTTCACTTCTATGTTCCACTTAATTGCCCCCTCTAGGCTTAGTGTTGAAAACTGGACTTTGATACCTCTTTGTAACATACCCAACCACCAAATCTAGGTCACGTCATGCAAAACATATATTTTCATCAGATCTGAAACCATTTTAGTAACGTACCTAGCCTTCATTTAAGAAACAATACGTGCAGAATTCACATAAAATGAAACTTCTACTAATTAAATCAATTCTTTTACTTTTATTTGATTTTCTGTAGCTTACAACTACGAATTAAAATAGATTTAGCTAATGTATTTAACCACAAAAATAAGCATCTACATCATGCTAATAATCAACATAAATTGTAGCTAAAAAAATCACTACAACAACATAAAAATCACCTCCAAATACACAGATTTCATGCACATAAATTAAATACATAATTTAACATAACAACAAGATAAAACACTCATCTTTTCACCACAGTTGTGCAACCAGTTGCTTGGGTTGGATATTCCACCCAACCATAGACTGACTGTTCCAAATATTAACAACCAATCACCCCTGAGTTGAGGCTATCAATCCAAAAAAGAGGGTGATCTCTCACATTCCACTCACATCTCATAAAACTCTCAACCCAACTGATATTTTCCTATAGCGATCCCAATTTTTCCACTACCTCTCTTGCTCTTGAACTATCCAACCCAAGAAATGCACCATTCTTTTATCAAGTTTAACCCAAGGGATGTACCATCCATTTATCAAGTTTAACCCAAGGAATGATCCATTCATTATCAAGGTCTCTCTGGCACATGAAGATAGGAATCTCTCAGTTGGGAACTCAAGGGAAATGGCTATTAGGAAAACTATCAGCAAACAATAGAAACCACTTATTTCAGTGAAAATCATGCAGGAATTCACTCTTCCATCCTGAAAACTGGGCTCTTCAGTTCTCCATATCCAATTTTCTATAGTTACGCTCTAGATTTATCTTGAATTCTCCCTCCACAACGCATTGAATTCCATCTCTCTTTTCTTAATCTCTGTGTCCCCTTCCCATGCACCAACTTGACTAACTAAAAAAATTTCGCTCTGCTTCCCCTACAGTTTTCCCCCCTTTTTCTTTCCTTTCTTGACTCACACTCTTCCCCAAGCTGATTGTACTCGACCCCCATGTTCCCAATATATTCGGGATATGACCACTCACACCCACCCTCTTACATGTATTCATTTTGGAAACACTCAATCGGGAAAGGGGAGGTTCATATACAAATATCAATTTAGGAAAACAATTTAAATCATTATACATGGGTAATTCCCCCTTGGACCCCTCTTGGTTGTTATCCTAGACACTCCCCTCTCTTGTGTATTAATTATCGCCCATCTCTTGTCCATGTCCCCTTTTAAATTGGCATAACATTTTTCTTAATAAGAAAAAGAAATACAATTCTCATATTACATTGCTTGGTCATAGCCACATATTATATCTACCTGATCATTAATTAAACTAGGGATTATAGTGGGGATGCTACAGGACATTTCCTCTCTTTTATCTGTAGTCCCCCAAGAAACCCTTCCCCTATAAAGGTTCTCTTAGTGTTGGTAGGAAGGTTATTATCCAAGACACCAATATAATTAGGGATACCATTGGAATCTTATGCAGTGTTATTGTAGGTTTTAAACCTTTATAGTATAGTAATGCACATACAGATGCTTTATAAAAAAAGAAAGAAAATAATAGCAATCACACATAGTACTTAGAAATTTACCTAGGAAACCCAATAAAATGTTTAGAGCCACATCTCTAACTCTCATTATATTAATTTCACCATTGCAATACAATATATATATAGGATCCCACGACATCCAAAATCCCTAATCCATTGACTTGGATTAGATTACAACCTTAATTCTTTAACTGGAATTAGAAAACCATGGGCCGAAAAACCATGTGCCAAAAAAAAAATCTATGTGCAAAAACCACCCAAAATGAACACAAAAACCATCCAATTGTTTTTTCATGGTTCTTCCCCTAAATCTATGAGTAGAGGGGGATGCTTTCCCCCTGTGACCCCCTTGTTGTTCCTGACACATCATAATAGCATGTGGGACTAATCATGCAAAGAATATAACACATCGCCAACAACTATAGGATTTCCAAATCCAACCACATTATGGCCTCATACATGGATATCTCTCCTGACATTCACTTCTTTCATAGGGTTATATATCCTAACCTTCCTTGGTTATTAACTCATAACCAACACAATATGACATGCCATTTATTTCATATGAATGCCTTCAAAATATTAAAAAACATTTATGTGTCCAAGGATTTCTTCCTACACCACACCAAGTGGGATATCATTCACATAAATGTATTCAAATTACATAATCATATCAATTTAGATGTCAAATCATGACTAAGGGAATTATTACCTAAATTTCCTTCATCATATATGTAACATAAAAAGACTAAATCCATACTTGCATGGATGATATCAATATATTTGATGCTGCCTAATTAATTGGTGTGTTATAGAGGCTCACATACGCCTTTCATCAACCTCTTGATCAACATTTTATTGTCATCCTCTTTTCTTCATAAGGCTGATTGTCATATGTAGAAACCTTATCATCATCTTCAATGATGATACTAACCTTTTCCTAATTACATAATCCATCATTAGCCACATTTAATCACCATAACATTTTTATTACATAAATATTTGTAACATTTCCATCCTCGAGCTAGGCAACGCCACACCAAAATTTTGACCACTGATACCAATAAATTTAACATATGATCTAAATATGAA
>ML784934.1:107452-143825 GCA_009831015.1 Picea engelmannii
AGAGAGAGAGAGAGAGAGAGAGAGAGAGAGAGAGAGAGAGAGAGAATATATACATGAAAAATCCATAATAGAAAGAACATAAAAATTATGAATGAGATTATGCAGAATAACAACTTATATAGGAAAAACCATAATAAAAATAACATAAAAATTCACTTGGTAATTTAAAAAACACATAGATACACTTGTATTTATAAAATATCACTGACTGCGTGAGGACCTTCCACGTTCCTCCCATCCATAGACAACACTGCTCATAACTCTCAACAGTCAGTCACCCCCGAGCTAGGGATAAAACTCCACCAGTGAAAAGGAATCCTAAGCCATGATAAGGTCTGTCTACAACCAAATTTTCATATTAAGTCCCAACTATGGAAGTCAACCTACAACCCTCATTCCCCACATGCATGTCCCACTGTTGGAGAGGCATTTTGGATAAGTTTTTGGATCTACGCTAAAGGGAGGTCAAAGGGTAAAAGGAAATTAGAAGATAGACCAAAGTGCACAATGGGAGAATATGTCAAGGAGCACGACAACAAGATGCATGAAAGAGCAACGCACAAAAGGCGGAAAATGGTTACAAACCTTGGGGTTTGGGGAAATTTTGTCCACTTTTGTAATGGATTTTGTAGGAAAACATTTCCACTTTTGTAACGGATTTTGTAGGAAAAATTGTCCATTTTTGTAAAGGGATTAGCCCTATTGTTATGTATAAATATGTAAAAGGGTTCTTTGGGAGGATAGAGTTATACATGGAGGATGGTCCATGTAAGTTCCTAACACTTTTCGTAAGGGAGTTGAGCAAAGGAAGAAATCTATAGTATTATTGAGGAGTGAACCCACAGTCTAGCAGAATGGGTAGGCAAGTTTGGGATGATGTTATTATTGCATGTCTTGTAGCGTAGTGCACATTTGTAAGAAATATATTAATGAATAATATAATAAGCCAAGCATTGTGGACGTAGCCCAAGTTGGTTAAACCACATAAATCTATGTGTTATGATGTGTTTGAAATTTATGATTCTTTCTGGTTTATGTTGAATGTATGGATCACATATGATGTTGTAATATCATGCATAGAGTATGTTTAATGATAAAGTAACTATTAATCTATGAGAATTATGCACATCACCAAAGGACATGAATGATGCCTCAAATCCCCTCATCATTGCAGAACCTTGGTTCCTACAGCCACTCTAGATGCCTAGGGTGATACTACACTTGCTCTGCAGGTGATACCAAAAGGGTCAGTATCTAAGGGTTTTGTTGGTATTTGAATGATTAACCCCAGGTTGTTGGATTACTGAAAGGGGGGGTGAATCAATAATAGAGAAATTGTATCCTTTCTCACCATAAAATGCAAGTGTTATATCAATGTAGCATTATCATCCAATGGTTGCAGAGTAAATAAATAATGAAAAAATGAGCAATCATACACATACACAATACACCAATATTTTACGTGGAAACCCAAAGCGACAGAAAACCACACAATGTTTTTTCTTATATGTATTTAAGAATTACATTCACTGGAAGCACCAACCTCCTTTGTTTTCCAACTGCAACTAGAAGGAGGCTCCAACCCCCTAGTTTCTCAAGCTACAACCCGAAGGAAGCTCCAACTCCCCAATTCTCTGGCTATAACCAGAAGGAGGCTACAACCCCCTAGTTTCTTAGGATACAACCTGAGGGAAGCTCCAACTCCCCTATTCTCTGGCTATAACCAGAATGAGGATACAACCCCCTATGTTCTATGGCTACAACTGGAATGTGGCTACAACCACATGTCCTTTCCCCGTCCAACCACCATGTCGTAGAATTAGAATGATGGAATCACTGTCACACTATCACTGTGAGATATACTATTGTAAACTTGTACCAATCAACCTGTAACAACCTATACCAATAACTTGTGTCAACATGTACCATACATCAACCTGTACCATAAAAAATGCATCAACCATGCACCAAACCTGTATAAATAACCTATCCAAACAACATGTAATCAACCTGTACCATAAACAAGTGCATCAACCATGCACCAACCTGTACCTCAACCTGTACCATTAACAAGTGCATCAACCATACACCAAATATGTACCAATCATTCGTCAAATACACATAAACTGTGACTCATCAAGATGTACCAACATCATCAACTATACACCTCATGTATGTGCCAACTCATCAACTACTTGTCTCAACCATGTACCCAACATGTACCTCAAACATATACCAAATACATATACCAATATAACCATAAAAAAATCTCTATCAATACATCATGCTATCCATAACCAAATACCATAAAACCTTACATCAAATCATGTGCCATAACCTCACTTTTATGTAGCCTCAAGGATGTATCATTCATAAGCCAATCATACACCAATACCACTAACAAGTGTCTCTCACAATGCGCCACAAGATATGCCAATAAATCAAACTAAGTGCATTGAAAATATACTTCAATAGATCTGCCTCAAAACCATTCTACAACAAGCCCTAAACTTCCAAGAGGGCATCCAACAAATTTACGAGGAAAACCCTCAACTAGATTAATAAGTTCAACACTACACATGTGAAAACCATACCTTTTTCTTCTTGTAGCATTTTGTTGCCGTGATTTTTCTGTCGTGGTTTTTCTGCCGCACTTTTCTTGCCACGATTTTCCTACTACACTTTTTCTGCCACAATTTTTCTTTCGCACTTTTCCTACCGTACTTTTTCTGCCATAACTTTTTTGTTGCACTTTTCCTACCACGATTTTCTTGCTGCACTTTTTATGCCGCACTTTTCCAGCCACGATTTTCTTGCCGCACATTTTCTGCTGCACTTTTCTTGCCACACTTTTTCTGTTGCACTTTTCCTACTGTGATTTTTCTTTCGCACTTTTTTTTTGCCCCAGTTTTCCTGCCACGATTTTTTTTCCGCACTTTTTCTACCACACTTTTCTCTATCAATAATACCTGCCCAAATAACCTTTCACAAAATAGATATTCGGTGATATTCAATAGGTGATTAAATGTGAGACCTTTGCCTCTTATTTATACTTTCATGTAGCTTCCTCAAGGGGTTACCTTCTAACCATCTTAACCCACTTTCCTTATTTTAGGGCTAACCCACTTCTATCCACTGGTCCACTTAATAATTTCTCCATTAACTTTATAATTTAAATAATTTCTTTTGTATCCCCTTTAACTTAAATTACACTCATCAATTCACTTTATTATTTACCTTCTAACATTTCTTAAACCACTTTCCTTATTTTAGGGCTAACCCACTTCTAACCACTTGTCCACTTAGTAATTTGTCCATTAAATTTATTATTTAAATAATTTCTTTTATATCCACTTTGACTTATAGTACACTCATCACTTGACTTTATTATTTAAATAATTTCTTCTTTGCAACCACTTTTACTACTTTGACATTTTGGGGCTTCTAGATGACTCATGAGGGTTCTCCAACTTCACATTGCCATAACTCTCTAACCGTGAGGAGTTATGTGACGTTCCACATACCATCGGAAATGGAATGAAATGTATTATCTATCTAGAATAGTATTACCTACAAATATATATAAACTCATACCATTATCCATCAAACAAACTTGGGTCCATTACCCAAACCTTTGTGCTATCAGAATTTTCTACCAGACTTTCTTCAAGGGTTGACATCAATGAAAACCAACCCAATTAATCAACACAGGTCTTCCCCCTATGTGCCAACAAATGGTTCCATTTTTGAAACTGGGAATTGTAACTAAGGGGAATGTTTTGGAGAAAGAATATAGATGAAATTGAAGAATGGCTAGAAAGGAAGCAGCGAGGCTTTGCCAAAGAAAAAAACATAAACCCTAGGCTAAAAAAAAATAATGGTTGCAAAGGTATGTTTTCACAGATCTGCATGAAATTTTCTTTGGTGAATTTCTAATTATTTTAACTGAATAGTTAGGAAGGCTAGTGGAGAATGTTGGAAGATACAAATCTATATCCCTTAGAAACTAGATTCCTAAACTGATAAGAAAACTCAATATGGTAAGTAATAATTTTTCTCGCATAGTAGATTTATGGTTGAGTAGTATACTACAGGGTTATATTACAAAGTTTGCAATAGATTGTACCTAATCTTATAATACCAAAGAGAGGGAATTCTTCAAGGTTCTGTGTGGAAGATACTTGAATGCATTATCTACTTCGATAAATATGTTATTGTGCGAGAAGAATGTCCTGAATATGGATTTTGATAGCTAAGAACATTCACGCACATAGGGTAACTGAGGGATGGCCGAAGGACGTTCTGAGAGTGGGAAGGATGAGTAAGAAGTGAGTGGACTGAGAATGATGAGAGAAGATATTGACTCAGATGGAGAGATTGGAGTACTGCACTGTGGGAAACGTTTTAGATATAGCAAGAAGGACAATGTTGCTGGAAAAGGAGAGCAACATAGAGAATTCGAGGAAAGTGACCACTGCATAGAAATTCAGAGCACACTGTACGGAGAAAGGAAAAGGAACGAAATAGATCCTCAGTGCTACCTAGCAGAAGAAATTCCATCTCAATTTAGAATCTGTGTCAAACCCATGACCTCGTGTACATAATTAAATATTGAAGCACGAACTAAGACTTGTTAAAGAGAAATTGTAATAAGTGGAGGAAGTAAAAGTAATATTAAGAATAGTGGAAGAATCACAACAAACTAGAGTAAATAAGCATCATCAAGGGTAATCATGACACCTAATACAATGGCATGGATAGACCATACATGGAGAATGCATGAGTTTCAGGGAATAGGGTCGGAGGACCCTGAGCAATACTTGTTTGTATGCGAGACAATATGGACTTCAAAGAATGTCCAGAATGAGGTGAATTTTTTTTTGCATATGTCCATGACATTCAGGGGCCGTGCATTGTTGTGGTGTATGAAGTTTCAGGCAACTACACCAACCGGACAATCAAAACATTTGGTAGAAATCAGACAATCATTTTTAAAGGAATTTAGGAAGCCAAAATCCAAATATCAATATATTACAGAACTAAAGGAAATTAAGAAAGTGTAGAATGAGACAGTATGGGATTACAATAAGAGATTTAAAGATTTAATGGGTAGGTTAACCTTTCAAATTCTCGGTGAGTATCACCAAGAATGGTTTATAGTAGGTCTATTGTCGCACATTCGTTATCTGTTAACATAGTAGAAGGTCACATCGTAGCTCAAAGCTTTGGAAATCATGATGAAATTGGAAGCATCTCCTATAGGATATTGAATAGGTATAGCACAAGTACAATCAGAGTTGGCTACGTTGAGAATTCAATTATCAAAGATAATGAACGAGAAGGAAAAGCACAAACATGTTTGGTGTATAACATGTAAGATAAAAGGCCATAGGAAGGAAGAGTGCCTAGATTTCGCACAATATATGGATATAGGATCACCAAGATCATTGGAAAGAGGAGTGGGATATTGTGAGATATGTAAGACATGGGGCTATCATCCTACTATTTTTCACTTACCACAGAAATATCAGAGTACCCCATGAAACCTATTCTGTAATTTTTTCAATTCGATAGGACATGATGAGAAATACTATCATGCATTCGACTTGATGAGAGAGTGCACTTCATATGCACAAAAAATTTAGGAAGAAAATGTCATAGAAGAAGGAGGAATTCCTTTAGAGGAATTAATCAGGGTGGACAAAGAGGTTTTGGCAGAGGTCAAGGATGAGGATTATTTGGTCAAGGAGGAAGAGGAATGATAATTTGTTACAATTGCAATAAACTGAGACATTTAGCAAGAGATTTCCCAAATCCTTCCATGGGATTCATGTATTACAGAGACTTGGATCATGTGACAAACGTTTGTCCCAAAATGATAGAAAAGTGGAAGGTGAGAGGGAATCAAAACCAACATCAAAATCAAAATCAGAAATAGAACTTGCAAATGATAGCCACTGAAGAACGCGAAGATCAACCAAGAGTAGCAACTATTACGCGTAGTGGAACAAGAATTGGACCAGATTCAACAGAGAGAGGAAAGAGAGTGGAACAATGGATAAGGAAAGTAGTAAGCCCATGCCAACATTCAATCCACAAAAGGAAAGGGAAATTTTTCAGCAAGCAAGGAAGGAGATATTGGGACCAGACTGGATAACCTCAACATAAAAAATTCCACTTGTGTATGATATGCCTCCAGTTTATGATCACACTATTCCAGACAGGGAAATCGATAAGGTAAACACTTTGACAAAATTTCTCAAAATATGCTTAGAATTTATGCGGGATGAGACATCATTGAATACACTACGTAGGATGATTGATCAGTGTACAAAAGACAAAGAAGAGCCTATGACATAGAAAACAATGAACCAATAATTGCAAAATACAAGGACAAAAATAGAGTTCATATTAAGTTCAAAAATATGAGAATATGACATGGATAATATCATTTTGGACTTAGGATTAGATGCCAATGTTCTTCCAAGAAAGACGTGAGAGATGATGGGGAAACTGAAGGTAATTTGTTTGGCTATCCAGTTGATATTGGGTAACCAACATAAGATAATATCAATTGGGAGACTAGTAGGAGTATCTGTGAACATAGATGGAGTGCATAGTATAGTTGATTTTGAAGTCGTCGAGATTGTGGATAACAATCAGTCATAGCCACCTTTGTTTTGACTAGATTGGGACTTTGATAATCAAGAGATCATCAACCTGAAGAAAAGATAAATTATTTTTTAAGGAGGATAATTAAAGGTCACCATGCCATTAGATCCTATGGAGGCCAGAAGATATGTGGAGCCCATGAGAAGGGAAATTGATAACTTATATAACATGAMTGTGCACATGGATGAATATATAAACCCCACTATAGATGATGCACTTAGTTGGAGAATMATAATATCTTATGCATCAGACTTGGAGGAAGGAATCAAACAATAGCAACACTGGTTGCATGAAGTATCGACTAGAAGGTGTGCACACATTGCTTGCTCGTTACGCTGGATTGGAATTGAGGTACARGATGCACCAAATTTTGAAGGAATAACTGAGGTAAGATATTTTGTCAATGAATTTGAGATGMARATAACTAAACAACAAAGGTTATTAGCATTAGATGTTTCACTAAGAGAGACCCCAATGAGATGGTGGGAAACCCACAAGGAAGGGATAGAGGATTGGCAACATTGCAAAAGGATGATGCAGATTAGGTTTGGAATAGAGAATAATATGCCCAAGTATATAGGTAGGAGCGATCTGAAAGACCATGTGTCACAACTTATTACAACTTGGAGGAAAGTGTCGAAGCAAGAATGGATGCACATGTTCATACATATGCTAGAGACAATTCCTGGGAACTGGTACTTAGAGATAGAAGTGCACAAAGGAATGATGAAATGGGAGGAGCTCATCCAAAACTTTAAGGTAAAATTTACTTTTGAATTTGATTCAACTTTAGTTTATGCAGTCTTACAAGTCATTAGAGGTAAAAAATTTATGGACGAAGGACAAGTAGAATTAGTACCTACATGTAGTGTGCACAGAGAGTCTGTGACAACTCATGATTTGTTAGAATGTTATAACATTACTGAGTATGAAAAAGAGGAAGAAAACCCAAGAGATGTACATGTATCAAAAATTGAAGGGTAGCATGACATAGTAGGTCCAACACTTGAATCTGATGCATACACAAATCCCTTAAGGGTGCGCAAAGTGAAAATTAGCATAGAGGAGAATCCAAATTTTGCAAGCATTGGGGATTATTAGAATGATGATACCATGGAAAATATCACATACCTACTGTGCGAATACCAAGATATTTTTCCAACCACTTTTTCAGAGATGAAGGGGATAGCTGGAGAATTAGGAGAGATGAAGATCCCACTGAAACCATACGCTAATCCAGTAAGACTGAGACACTACATATTAAATCCAAAGTATAAGGAAAAAGTGAAAGCAAAACTAGACAGGATGATAGAAGCTGGTATAATTGAACCTATCATAGAATATGAAGGGATACGTCTGATGGTGGTCCAATACAAGAAAGAATAGGGTATTAGAATCTGTGTAGACTTAATAAATCTGAATGATGCCTTCTTACATGAATCATTCCAGCCCCCCTTCATGGATGAAGTATTGGAAAACCTAGGAGGACAAGAGGCCTAATCGTTCACCGATGAAATTTTAGGATACCATAAAATAAAGATTGCCTAGAAGATAGACATAAAATGAAATTTATGATAGAATGGGGAAGATACCATTACACAATGATGTCGTTTGGATTAAAGAATGCACATGTTGTGTTTTCTAGGGTGGTTGTCGCAGCCTTCAAGGAGTTTATTCATCAATTTATTGAAGTGTACCTAGATGATTGTGTTGTCTTTAGCCTATTTAAATACCACATAGAAACTCTAAGGTTAATGCTTAACAAATGTACACAATATCAAATTTCATTAAATTTGAAGAAATGTATTTTCCGTGCACCGTTTGGGATACTGCTAGGACATGTGGTATGAAATAAAGGTTTGTTAGTTGATCTGGAAAAGATCACAGTAATTTTTAATTTTCCACCACTTGAATCAATTTGATAGTTGAGAACAGCGTTGGTCCATACAAGTTACTATCGGAAATTTATTAAATTCTATGCACATATTACAACCCAAATGGAAAAGTTATTGAAGAAAGAAGCTAAGTTTCAGTGGAATGAAGACTGTCGGAAGGGTTTGTATGTATTGAAACAGAAGTTAGTAACCACACCCATTCTGGTATTCCTGAATTGGTAGATAATGTTTCACGTCCATGTGGATGCATCATCGATAGCACTTGGTGTAGTGTTAGCTCAGTCTGGGGAAGGCAAGTTGGATCATCTAATTGATTTTGCCAGCAGGAAGTTGTCGAATGACAAGGAAAATTACATGAAGATAGAATGGGAAGGCTCAGAAATGGTGTTTCCTTACAAAAGTTTAGGAATCATTTGTTGGGATCTCACTTCAAGATATATACAGATCATTCTATGCTCAGATATCTAGGGAACAATCTAGCATTGGGGAGAAGAATCTATAGAAGGTTATTGTTATTCCAGGAGTATGATTTTGGAGTTGTTTTGAAAACATGAAAACTGAATACAGGACCATACCAATTATATCAGATACTGAAAGGGAAGATGCAAGGAACCTAGATGATATCTTACCCGATGCACAATTCTTTTTAGTCCAAATGGTAGACGACCATTTTGCAGACATTGTCCAATACTTGAGCACGAGTGGCTCCATACGATATGGCAGTAGCCCAGAAGAAATAGTTAGTGGTTAAAGAATTCAATTATCAATTGATTAAATGAAACTAATATAAGTTAGAAATAGGTGGGATACTGCAATGACGTGTGATAAAACACAAAATACCCATGATCTTATAAAAATCACATGATGAAGTTGTAGGAGGACATTACACGGGAGAGGAAACATCACAGAAGATCATGTGTGCAGGGCTATGGAGGCCTACTCTCCATAAAGACGCAAAGGGATATTTCCATAGCTGTGACATTTTCTAGAGAGTAGGAGGACCTTCATGAAGGGATGATATGTCCTTGAATATGCAAGTTACTTTACATGCATTTGAAAAATGGGCGGTGGATTTTGTTGGACCAATTAACCCACCCGTGAGAAGAATAGGAGAAAGATACATAATTATCACGACAGACTATTTGACCAAATGGGAAGAATTAGAACCAGTTACAGATTGCAACATGAAGACAATCACCTGGTTCTTATTTGAGAACAAATTTACAATATTTGGGTGTCCTAAAATACTTATGAGTGATCAGGGGACTCACTTTTTGAACATGACAATTTCATCACTAACATAAGAGTTCCAGATACAACATCAGAAGAGCACTCCATATCACCTGCAAAAAAATGGAACTATGGAGGAATTCAAGAAGACACTAGATAATGCACTAACCAAGGTGTGCAACATAGTGAAAGATGACTAGGATTTAAGGATCCCTGCAATGCTATGGGATTATAGAACTACATGAAAAATGTTCACAACAAATACACCATTTAGATTAGCATATGGTCAAGAAGACGTCATGCCCATGGAGTTCCTTGTACCAAGTCTATGCATTGTTGTGGTGACAAACCTTACGGATTCCGACGTAGTGTAAGAAATACTATCATAGTTACTAATACTAGAGGAAGACTGATTTATCACATGATTTCATCAATAAGTACATAAAGAATGAGAAAAGGCATGGCACAATAAACACATCAAACATAACAAATTCCAGATAGGATATCTAGTACTACTTTACGATAGCAAGTTCTGACAACACATAGGAAAGTTTAGAATGCACTAGTTAGGACCATATGTGATCAGACATGTGACTGATGTTGGTGATGTTCAGTCAGAGAAGTTAGATGGAAAATTCATGGAAGGAATAGTGAATGGGATCCGACTGAAACTATATAGGGATGATCATCCTTTCATGCACTAGAAGAGATACGTGTCTTAAAATTGTATCATAGTGTACTATAGGAAGGAAAAGACAAAAAAAGAACGAAAATACAGGAAAAACAGGAAAAAGAAAGAAACAACTTAAGGGAAGAGGTGAGGCATTGAGGAGGTAAAGAATTTTCGTTTATACATAAAGAGGAAACACAAGAAAATGTCTCATATAAGAAAAGCATAAGTAGAAGGAAACACAACCAAAGGAAACAAGACTGCACATAAGGAAGAGATCGTGCAAAGAGATGTGACTATGCATATGACAACTAGATGCATTTAATAAAATCCATGACGGGACATGTAATAAAGATATATCATGACGTCGAAGTAGTGGCAATGCATACCATTAAATTCAAGAGATATTGACTACTTTCAAAATCGAACAGAGAATTCACCAAATATACGAAGTGATGGAGCAATAAAAGTAGGTAATAAATGAAAACCATTAGTGGATTAGACATAAATATTAGGAGCGAAAGGAAACTACAGTTGGAAATGAAGTATAAAAACACACAAAGGGCCAATGAGGGTTATTTTTCACCATAGAGAACCGAATACTACATAGTTGAAGAGGAAATTAAGTTATAGAGTCAAAGTCTAGAAAAAAGTCCCAAAACTAGGTAGAAGATGAAACCAACGTCGCAGAAGACTATGGCACCTAAGGCAGTAACAACATCAACCTCAGTACCAAAGAAACTGTGTAGCCATCCTGCAACGCCAAAAATATTCGAAGAAACATAGGAAGCTTCATCCTCGGCTGAACTATTTCCTAGGGATTATATCCCACCACAAAATCCATCAACAACACCTGTCCACTTGTAGAAAGAGGCCAGGTATCCATTAGTCGATTTACTGATCCTAAAACGCATCATAGTGGAAGGGGATATGTTAGGTATGATATTGGATCTAAAGTACACTAACCATGATGTCAATGATGAAAAGAAGTTCCCAGAGCTCATACCAAATAATTTCCTGATGAAATTCATTAGTTTCAAGACCCACATAATCATCATCAAACCATAGGTGTGGGCTAGGGGGTTGCAAAACGTAGGTCTTCTAAACCTTTTCGACATACTGCATTTCAAATGGAGCTAGGAGATCAATGCATGGATGAAATTTTTTCTCAGTTGTGTGCACAAAGGATACATGTGGCTTGACAATATAGTATCCATTGATACTGATTTGATAGTGCACAATACACTAGGTCTTCTATCATAGGGCCTAGACCCTACATCTATGTTCTTCGATAAAAAGAAGGAGAAAGCTCTCACTGAGAGCATGAAAGAAAATTTTCACACATTTTGAGGACAACACAGTCTGGATGTCGCTAGCATATGCAACCCAACGATAAGGTTTGCGAAGAAATCCTTATCCTGTAAACTATTAAGAAAATGAAGAAAATATCAAGTCCTAATAGTGGTTATAGCAGCTGCAGAACAATGTGTAGAGGGTGTCCACATGAACTGGGAAACATTTTTGTTGAAAATATTCTTGATTGACTGTGAGGAAGCGCAGGAGAAGGGGGGAATTCCACTACTCTTGGTTATTGATCCTAATCGCAATATCATCCTAGAGAGAGTTGGATGACAGTCAGTTTTTGGGCCTGAAGGAGAATCCTTGCTTAGCCACGTGCTATCAGAACATGTAGTACACTACACATAAGGTGCACCAGATGGAAACTAATATCACATTCTATATCCACAAGGAAACTATTAGAGATAGTATAGAGAAGAGCCTGTGCACACTACCTCATGTAGTAGAGGAATACAAGGTAGTGGTGTTTTTTAAGGAAGGGCACCACCACATGTATGCTCAGGAAAAGAAAGACCCAGATCAATATTTCTTGCCAAGACAATACATACTGACATAAGAGTGAAGATTTTAACCTTGTACAATATTTACTACAAACAGATTTTCAGTAAAAGAACAAAAAAGATACAATGGAAAATACAAAGATTACACAGATATTTTTCCCCTGGAAACCCAAACTGGGAAAACCAACATATTCTATATTCATTCAAATTGATACATTGTTTACAATACAATATACATATAGGAGTCAACGAAATCCAAAACACTAACCCAATTACCCGGATTAGTAAACAACCCTAATTCCTTAACCATAAATAGAAAACTATCGGCAAAAATCCATGTGCCGAAAATCCGACCAACAATGGACACGAAAAATTGAGGCAACACGAAAAATGAGGAAAAAATGCAACACGTTTTGTGAGGAATTTTTTTTTATTGTGCAAATAATATAACACATACCCAACATTGTCCCACTTGTTGTTTTCTTTGCATACAAGGGGTTACAAGGTTACATAGTCAACAATCCAGGGCATCAATTCCCACGGATCCTCTACACCAATAGAACTTCTCAGTGTTGACATATTTTGTTAGTGAATCTGCAAGATTCTTCAAAGTGTCCACCTTCATCAAAAATACTTTCTTTTCTTCAACCATGTCTCTCACAAAAGTGATATTGAATATCAATATGCTTTGTCTTTGAATGATAATTCAGGTTCTTCACCAGAAAAATTGCACTCTGAATGTCACAATCTATCCTTACAACTTGTTGTACCAACCCAATATCTGAACAAAATCATTGTAACCATATTGCTTTCTTACTTGCATGAGTGGCTGCCATGTATTCAAATTTTGTAGTTGAAAGTGCTACTACAACCTGTCTTTTGCTCATCCAACTTATTGCTCCTCCAAACAAGTTAAACACATACCCACTAGTATATATCCTACGATCCATATCTCCAACTCATTCTACATCCACAAAGCCAATTATATCTAAAACTCTGTCCAATCCTGGTCTTCCTTGGTAGCACAATCCATAGCTAGAAATGCCACGCAAATACTTAAAAACCCTTTTTACTATTGTCCAATGATCCTTCTCTGGTTTTGACATATACCTGCTCAAAACTCCCACTGCATGTGTAATGTCTGTTCTATTACATACCATTGCATACATCAAACTTTCAACTGAACTTTCATAAGGAACACGAGACATGTCCTCCTCCTCTTCCTATGTCTTGGGACATTGATCTGCATATGACTTTACACCAACAGGAATAGGAACCTTGATCAGTTTACATTCCTACAAATTAAACCTATGCAATATTATCTCGACATCTTTTATCTGATTTAACCAGAGTTTCCTTTGTTTTTTATCTCTTTTAATTTCCATGCCCAAAATGAAATTTGAAGCATCAGGATCCTTAATGTCAAATTTAGAGGACAACTGAGTTTTCACATCCTAGATAATCTCCTTGTTGTTTCCTATTAGCAACATGTCATCCACATACAAGACCAAATAAATCAAATGATCATCAATTAATTTAAAATACACACAATGATCCTCTTTGCTTCTTGTGAAACCAAGTCCCAACATATAAGTATCAAATTTTTGATACCACATCCTTGGTGATTGTTTTAAACCATACAGGGACTTTTTCATCTTGCATACCAGCTCCTTCTTTCCTTTCACAACAAATCCTTCTGGCTGCTTCATATAGATTTATTCTGCCATATCCCCATGTAAGAATGTTGTCTTCACATCCATCTATTCTAATTCAAAATCAAATGCAGCAACAATAGATAATAGAAATATTATATAGGTTAACTTAGCAATAGGAGAAAAAATCTCACCAAAATCAATTCCCTCAACCTGGGAGTAACCCTTTGCTACTAACCGAGCTTTGTATTTCTCCACTTTTCCTTCTGCATTCAGCTTCTTTTTAAATACCCATTTGCTGCCAATGGGATTTCTTCCATTCAGAAACTCCACTAGATCCCAAGCCTCATTCTTATCCAAGGCTGCCATTTATTCATCCATGGCCCTTTTCCAGATATTTCCATCCTATGAATCCACTACCTCCCTGATATTTCTAGGATCATCATCAGTAATAAAAAAATAAAAAATTGAACAAAAATTAGATGGAGTATACCTTTCTGGTATCCTTCTTTCTCGAACTGATATCCTCAATACTGGAGTATGAGGATATTCTTCTTCTAATTCTTGTTCTTCTATTGAGTCTGATTTATCATCCTTTAAATCAAACTCTATTTTCTCTAGTTCTTCCTTACTTGGTAGGACTTCATATTTAACAACGTCCTTCATTTCTCTAAATACCACATCTCGTCTATACACTACCTTCTTAGTTTATGGGTTCCAAATCTTATAACCTTTGAGACCATCTTTATATCCAATAAAGATACACTTTTCAACCTTCTTATATAGATTACTCATGTTTTCCTTTGCAACATGAACATATGCATCACAACCAAATACCTTGAGATGTGTGAGAGAAGGTTTCTTACAAGTCCATACCTCTTTTGGAGTATTTTCATCCAGTGCTAATGAGGGTGATATATTGACCAGGTAACATGAAGTACCCACTGCCTCTGCCCATAATTATTTCCCTAACCCAACACCATTGAGCATGCACCTTTCTTTTTCCATTAGCGTCATGTTCATCCTTTATGCAACTCCATTATGATGAGGTGTATATGGAGTAGTATTCTTCCTTTCTATACCGCACTTCTTACAAAATTATTCAAATTCATTCCTACGAAACTCTCCACCATTATCTATCCTCAGTACCTTAATTCTTTTCTCTGTTTGATTCTCAACAAGATCCTTGAACTCTTTAAACCTATCAAAGACTTCATATTTATTCCTAAGGAAATATATCCAAGTAGTCCTCGAGAATTCATCTATAAATGAGACATAATACACAGATTTTCCCAATGATGGGATTGGCACAGGTCCAAAAACATCACTGTGAACTAGCTTTAAAATTCCTTCTTCCCTTGTTGCATCAGAGGGGAATCTTACCTGACTCTTCTTTCCATATACACAATGTTCACAAAAATCAAAATCTAGAGAGAAGTTAGGCATACCTTCAACCATACCTTTACCGTGTAGTAGTCAAAGACCCTTCTCTTTGATACGACCCCGTCTTTGATGCCACAACATAACCTTTTCTCCATAGACTGTAGGAGTTCTTTCTTCTTTAGATCCAATATTAGGAACAATGTAACTATTACACCCATCACTAATAGTTCTTCCTTGCAGTTTATACAGAGTTCCAAACCGAACTCCCTTCAACAACACCATTGTTTCTCGAACCATCCTACAGGTTTCCTTTTCAAATATTGTTTTTACTCCTGCATTGTCAATTTTTCTTATAGAAATCAAATTTCTGGCCAATCCTGGGATGTACAGAACACCAAGTAGTGTTCTAATCCTTCCATCTATGAGCCTCAACTTGACTTTTCCTCTACCTATGATTATGTTTTTCGAGTCATCACCTAAGAAAACATTACCTCCATCATGCCTTTCATATTCACAAAACCACTCCTTGTGGGGAGTCATATGAAAGGATGCACCTGAGTCAACCAACCATTCCTCATGATCTACATGTGTTCTTAAATAATTCAAGTACACATCCCCTCCTTCTTCCTTGGAGGTATTTTCTTCTGTAGAAGGAGATTCTTTAGATCCCTTCTTTTTCTCAACTTTGGATCTACACTGCTTCATGTAGTGCCCTTCTTTTCCACATCTCCAACATACCTTTAAAAAATTTATGGGAGATTTAGATCTACCCTTAGACTTAGATCTCCCACTTGAGAACTTAGATCTATTTCTTTCCTGGGAGCGTCCTCTTGCAAATAATGCGTGTGTGCTTTGTCCTTCCATATTCTTTCGTCTCATCTCCTCCGACAAAAAGGATGAGACCACTTCATCAAACTTTAAAGCAGTTGTATTAATACCTATGGCCACAACTAGACTATCCCACGAGTCTAGTAAACAACACCATAAACTGATACACTTATCTTCATCTGAAATTTTAATCTTGAAGGATACTAACTAACTTACCACATTATTGAAGGCATTCAAATGCTCTGCCACCGAGTCTCCATCTCTCATCCTCAATTTATACAACTTATTTCTCAGGAATAGTTTATTTACTAGGGACTTAGACTAATACAACTTCCCCAACTTATCCCATAAATCCTTGGTTGTAGCTTCCTCTGACATATTCAGTAATACTAAATCTGAGAGACACAGTCGGATTGTGCTCTTTGCCTTCCGATCCAAATTTTTCCAGTCATCTGATGATGTTCCTATAGGTGAAATACTTGGATCTACCGTGATCCACTAATCTCTTTCCACCAACAGATCTTCCATCCTGATCTTCCACAGCTCAAAACTTTGTCCATTAAACTTCTCGATCTCCATTTTCGAATTTCTCACCATTTATTTTCACCTAAAAAATCAATACCACAGATCTCCCACTGTAGAAAGGCTTATCACAGTCCTGAGCCAAACCCTTGACCACAAAGGCATCCCCATGAAGCCAACCTCGCTCTGATACCAAATGTAGATTTTAACCTTGTACAATATTTACTACAAACTGAGTTTCAGTAAAAGAACATAAAAGATACAATGGAAAATACAAAAATTACACATAGATTTTTCCTCTGGAAACCCAAACCGGGAAAACCAACATATTCTATATTCATTCATATTGATTCCTTGTTTACAATACAATATACATATAGGAGCCAACAACATCCAAAACCATAATCCAATGACCTGGATTAGTCAACAACCCTAATTCCTTAGCCGAAAATAGAAAACCAAAGGAAAAAAAAACATGTGCCAAAAAACTGCCCAACAATGGACATGAAAATCGAGGAAACATGAAAAACGAGGCAAAAATGTGACACATTTCCTGAGGCAAAAAACATTTCTCATGCAAATAATATAACACATACCCAACAAAGAGGAGGTGGAAACCATCATGGATGATTAGGACGATGAGTGGAACATTCCACCCACAAAGACATAGCTATCGATGCAGCCAAACCCCAAAATTCTCAACTTCGATGATGAGGAAGAGGAAGAAGAAGAGAATGAGGACAAAGGGAAGGGGAGAAAGGATCCATCACCACAATGTGCATCACACAATCACTGAAAGAGAAAATATCCAGCAACAAGGAGACCCAGAAAACAACGGCCTAAGCGCAAAGTCTTTAAGGAAGTCACTATTCAGGCACTAACAGAAGAAGAATTAGAGAAGATCAATGGTCAAGTCAAAGAAGTCATTAATGACGCATTTTAGTGTGCAACACAACAACATGAAGAAATGAACAAACAGATGAAGGAACAAATGGAAGAACTGCGACAACTATTAGAAGCTGCAAATATCGTACCATGGTGAAAAACGGAGGAAGAAACAACAACCAGCATGACCAAGACTGGAGAATCAAGACCAGTGATCTCCCAATCCTTGGCAGTCATAAGGGAGATAAGTCTAATTAATCTAGTGATAGGGGAATTCAATTTACCTGCGATTGAGATGTAAGAGCAGGACAGGGAATTGGGTCACATAGATCTAGTGCTATCTCAACTTCCAATGGATGTGTTGTAGGAGATACAAATGAGTGCAACACAAGAGTTGAACTTGTGTGCCGAGAATACATCCACTGAGCTAGTAAATATTACAGCAGAAAATGTGGCCTTAGAGACAGAGTACAACAAAGTGAAACAAGAGTGCAATGAGGTTGTGCAGAAAGTAGAATGAATGCAACATGCATTTGAGCGAGTCTATCAAGAACTACCAGAAGTGTAGGTCAAGAAGGATGCCCTGGTGGAATATCGGATCACTAAGATAAGTGAAGCCATTCAAGGCTTTCTCGCATGCATAGTTGATCTAGAAGCACACATAACACCAAGTAAACCACCGAAAGAGAGGGAGACAAGGAAATAAACTGCGACAACAGTGGTAGACAGTATAAATAATATAGACGTAGAGTGTGTGCAATTGTTTACAGAAACCATGGGTGTTTGGACACAATTGAATGAATATAGGGTCCAACAAGAGATAAGTTAGAAGATTCATACTACATAGGGAAAGGTGCATAAATTACAAGTAGCAATGTGTACATTGTTTCCAACAGAGGTGGCAAATGCAATGAATGAAAACTGAAAGTTGTTTTAAAAAATAAATCAGCTCAGAGAAGAGCAGCAGGTTTGTGCACAATAGATAGAATTTTTGCAAGAAGAAGCCTACAGAGTGATAATGACCCTCATAACGAATCAAGGAATCATCAAATAGACAACTGAAGAAGGTGTCAAGAAGGTGCAAGATCACGTGTCATCTGAAACCATCAATCAAATTTTTCAAAAGGAATTGGAGGTCAAGGAAAAGGCCACAAAAGCGAAGGCAACCTTCGACGCATTCATGCCGCACTAGAAACAAGCTTGAGTGGCTCGAGATGAGCCATAGTTGAGTGTTGGGGGCCTGTTGGAGAGGCATTTTGGATAAGTTTTGGGATCTATTCCAAAGTAAGGTCAAAGGGTAAAAGGAAATTAGAAGATAGAGTAGAGTGCAGGATGGGAGAGGATATCAAGGAGCATGACAAAAGGATGCATGATAGAGCAGTGCGCAGAAGGTGGAAAACAGTTATAAATCATGGGGTTTGGGGACATTTTGTCCACTTTTGTAACGAGTTTTGGGGGCACTTTGTCCAATTTTGTAAATGGATTAGCTCCATTGTTATGTAAAAATATGTAAAAGAGTTCTTTGGGAGGATATAGTTATACAGGGAGGATGGTGCATGTAAGTTGTGAATGCTTTTGGTAAGGGAGTTGAGCGAAGGAATAAATCTGTAGTATGACTGAGGAGTGAACTTGAACTGCAATAGAATGACTAGGAAGGTTTAGGATGATGTTACTATTGCATATATTTTAGCACAATTCATGGTTATAAGAAATCTATTAATGAATAATATAAGAAGCCATTAGTTGTAGTCATAGCCCAATTTGGGTGAACCATTTAAATCTTTTTGTTATGATGTGTTTACAATTTATGATGCTTCCTGGTTTATGTTGAATATATGGATCACATATGATGTTATAATGTTTCATATAGAGTATGTTTAATGATAAAGTAACTATTAATCTATGAGAACCATGCACATGATTAAAGGACCTGAATGATGCCTCAACTCCCCTGATCATTGCAAAACCTTGATTCCTGGAGCCCCTCTAGATGCCTCAGGTGAGACTTCACTTTCTTTGTAGGTGATGTCTAAAGGGCCAGTATCTAATGTTTTTTTTGGTATTTGAATGATTAACCCCAGGTATTCCCCCTGTGCACCAACACCCAACCCCATGAAGTGTGCCCCTTCTCTTCTCAACAATCCTTCGAATGCCCCACTTCCCTTTCAAGCCTTCAACAATAAGTTGGACAGGAAGTCTCAAATCCCTGTAGTTGTATCTTGGAACCTTGGGAAACCAATAGTTCCCTCACCTAGATACAATGTCTGCAAGCATGACAACCCTCTTCTTCAATAACACATGGGCCTGACAACCCACATCTTCAATATCATGTGATCCTGACAACCTACCTCTTTAGCTTGAAATACCAAGTCGTTGACTAGAAATAACTCCCATGTAAAGGTATGGAGAAAGACACAAGGTACGGATGGTGGAATGATGGAATAATGATGGAAGAATGATGGATATTACACTACATCCACAAATTATGTATGCATAGGTCTTATGTGACACGTAACACATAAGGACTAACTTTATCCCCTACATGTAATTCGTTTCCTTTCTTTTGAGAAAATAGGATAACATAATGTATATGCATCCATAAATTAAAATTTTACCAATAATTAATAAAATATCGCCTTGGATTAAGCCCTCTAGACTTATCCCCTCTTCCTATATTCTTAGCCTTCTTTTTGTTTCTAGTGGAATTTATCCCCCCATAATATTTTGTTTGGTTGGTCTACAACAATGGTGTTATTTTCATTAATAGTATGGATGATTACATTTTACAATTATGGGATCACTATCCTATTAGCATCTAGGATCTTTGGCCTAATAATCATACAGACACTTTGGCCTATAATATCCTGGCTCACCAGCCTATGAAACATATGTACAAATGTAATTGGGGTTCAACCTGGGGGTATTTCATTCCCCTTCCCCTTATTTATGCATTTTCCTTAGTTCATTATATACAATGTACATTCAAAATTATTCAAAATTCTCCATGCCTTTGTGATTTGAAGCTTTTTTTCTTTTTAGTGCTCTTTTTCCAAGCACCTGATTCATGTCTTCATACTCTAACTAGAAGTTATTTTCTCTATTCCATAGAGTTGCTTCAGGAAACAATTCTTCTCACTGTGGTATTCTTGATTTGTCTCTTCCTTGTTGCACTCACCCTTCCAGGCTAAGGAATCCTTTCATTTCTACACAGTTCGTCAGCAATCCATCTTGCCAAGTATTTCACACACAAGGAAAGCACCAACACATTATCAGACCCCCACTATGGATATGAAATTTAAGGCTCCAATGTCCCAAAAATTGTCATTCTTCCCAAGCATTCCAACTTCAATACCATCATCTCATATGTATCACATACATACAATCAACATGATACAATGTCAAAAAAAATTCATTTAGAAATTCAATTGTTGTTTCATAAGAAATTCATATTTTTCCAAAATATGAAATTCCATCTCATATTTTTTGGACCGTTGTAACAACAAGCATTAATACTTCTTATGTCTTGCAAAAGTGTCATACTTGAGACAACATTTCCTTAAATATTTTCATCTTGCATTCAACCAAACATATTATTAGTATGTCATGTACCATATAATTCTATTAGCATATTTACAAAGGCTCACAAAGTGATTTCAGAATTGTCTACACTTAACAATTCAATCATAGCTATCAAACCATTTATTAGATAGAATGAAATTGTCATTTTCTGCATAGGAATTTTCAGCCATTAGGCTTTTCATTCTTTCAACATCATTATTTTTAGTACTTTATTTTCTGAACATAAATTTCATGTAGTCAATGCTCATGTGACCACTTGACTTGCAACTTTTCTATTGCAATGTCTAACAGCCCCTGAAATGTTCTCAACTCCATGAATTAGTAATAATTGTATCATTTTAGATGCTAGAATAAGCATTTCCATTAAATATCACTTATACATGCATTCAAAACAATGCATTCCAAAAATGCATTGAAGCATAAACAACTCAATCATGCATGAGTGCAACTCTATCACTTACACACTATGCATGCGTGCAAATATCCATGCATATCTATTCAATGCACCCTTGCATTGATTTCATAATGTTATTTATCTAAGTTATGTTTCCCACCATGGTAAATTGGAAGGTCCTTCTAATGCCTCGACACATCATCATACACTTCCCTTTACTTATTGAATCATTTGGATGCCTTCCTTTTTGACCCAAACACTATACCAAGAATAGAATTTTATGGTGCTCTTTAGTGTTAGAAAAAAGGTTGCAGTCTAAACCTTATCTATAATTAGGAATTTTCTTTGGAAACTTGTGTGGCACAAAATCCTTTCCATATCCAGCCATGTCATGACCTCATACATGAATAGATTTATTGACGTTCATTCCTATAATAGGGTCATACCCTTTTATTGCTTTGGTTATTATCCCATAACCAATATAACATGACATGCTACTATGTCATTTGTATGCATTCAAAATATAAACAACTTTTATAATTATCACATGAATTCAACATTTACCACACCGAGTGGTGTATAGTTTTGATTAATGCATTCAAATTATACATTATTGTCATTTTATAAAATAACTCTAGATGGGGGAATTCTTACCTAATTCCATTTAGCAATTATGCAACATAAATACATAAAATTCATACCTTCTTAGCTTCCATTTAATGAATTTGATTCTACCTGACAAGATGGTATCGTTAGAAGATTTCTTCATATGGATGTATTCCACATGTAGCACATCATCAGAAACACTTGCAACCATGCAATAAATTTCCTCTTTCTTGGAACACCAACCACAATTAGCTACATCATATTTTTATATATAACCATAGACAACTCCTAGTCTTTAACATGTTATATATATATATATATATATATATATATATATATATATATATATATAGCAACAACTTCTACCATCATTCACAATTATCTTCATTGTTCCTAGCTATCCTCAATTTCCCTGAATTCATGTATCCCTTTTGTGCTCTCATTGTAGTCATTGCACATGATTAGTTCTTCCCTAAGCACTTTTCTATCCAATCCACTCTTGACTACCTTTTATTTTCTAGCCACATGCTATGCTGATATTAATTTTTAGCATTCATCATTTTTTGGATCCCTCTGACCCAAATCATACCTGATCAAATTTCCAATAATGTTTTCTTATAGACTTTGGATCTTCAACATCCATTTATTTTTCGAGACTAAACTACTTCAACCCTTCCTTGACCAAATACTTTAGTACTTGTGGTTTCTTTCATCATTCCCTTCTTGTTTCTTGACACCTAGCGTCAACTTGACTTGCATAACCATTTTCCAAGATACCATAATGTTACACAAATGTCCATTTTTCAACTTTTTGGATAATAACTAGAAATAGTTAGCATTGATTTTACTTTCCATCATAAATTCTAGTGATACTTCCAATCTCCTAGAATATCACCAACAACTCTTTTCCACTTGACATGGGTTCTTTCAGGTACCCACTCTTCCACATACCAATTCAACATAGGACCATTTTCTTCCTTCTATTTCCTTATTGATTTCCCTTTAAGGAATCATCTCCATGCTTAAGTTCTTATTGACTTGATATGTTAAGAAACAAATATCAAGATAACATAGAAAAACCTCAGAATAAGTACTCAATGCCTTGAAAAAGAGAGAATTTCATATAATAAGCCTCTTTGAGGGGGAAACCTCCTTATACACCACATAATTTCCAAATACAAGATGATTCCAAATGAAAAGGTATCCTTGGTATATATAGGATACTAGGATGTAGGATGTACAATTACAACTAATGAACCAAAGACAGCATAAATAAAATAACATTACTAATGCAATATGCCCCAATTAAGGGGTAATGTGCCACTATTTAGGGAGTAATATGCCCCTCCCCTTCAGACAAGTTTTGTCTGCAAAACTTGAGTAATTCAGTATGCTTCTGTATAAAAGACTCATCTTCCCAAGTGGAATATTCAGTAGGTAGTTTCCTCCACTTAATGAGATACTCTAAAACGGATCTATTCCTCAGCTGGTGAATTCTTGCGTCAGTGATAGCTTCAGAATCCAATATTATTTTTCCTTCGTCGTTAATTTCTGGCAATATAGTTTGAACTGGGATCTTGTCACATATAACCTTCTTCAAGCATGAAACATGGAAAACTGGGTGTACTTGTGAAGATGCAGGAAACTCCAATGTGTATTCCATAGTACCAATATTTTGCAACACCTTATAAAGGCCATGATACTTTGGTGATAATTTATTATCCTTCTTGGATTGCTTGAAGGACATCTGTTTGTATGGTTGTAATCTTAAAAATACCCAATCCCTTACTTCAAAAATTCTTTCACTACAATGTTGATCTGCTTGTTGTTTTATGCTATTATGTTCCATGGTCAGGTTATCCTTTAAGATTTGGATAACTTGTTGTTGATGCTTGATTTGATATTTCACTGCTTGAACCTTAGATTTTTATTTTAGAGAAGAAGTGATGGAAGGAGGGTGATATCCATAGAGTTCCATAAATGGTGTCATTTTTGTTGCAGTATGAAAGGAAGTCTTATACCACCATTCTGCCAAGGGTAACCACTTGAACCATTATGTTTGTTTATCAGAGAAAAATCAATGAAGGTAGACTTCCAGAAATTTGTTCACTATCTTGGTTTTTCCATCAAATTGAGGATGATAGGATGAGCTATGAGCCAATTGAGTACCGAAACAAGAAAATAATTTTGTCCAAAAATGTCCAGTGAAGATGGGATCTCTGTCACTTACAATAATATTTGGGCTTCCATGTAGCTTTTGAACTCTCTTCATGAATGCAGTGGCAACTGTACTGGCTTTAAAGGGATGAGAGAGTGCACAAAAGTGTGTGTGCTTGGTCAGTCTATCAACAATCACCATGATGACACTCTTTCCTTCAGACTTCAGTAACCCTGTGATGAAATCCATGCAAACCTCCTCCCAGTGTTGACTTGGGATGGATAATGGTTGTAAAAGACTTGGGGTCTTAAGTGTTTCCACCTTATTTTGTTGGAAAACCAAACATTCTGCTAGAAACCTTTGAAAATCAGTTTTAAGGCCATCCCCAAAAAATTCCTTCTTGACCCTATGGTAGGTTTTCAAAAATCCTGAGTGCCCTCCTACTAGAGAGGTGTGCAATTCCAATAGTACCTTTTATTTGATTTGGGAGTTCTTACATAAATATAAGTGATCTTTGTACCATAGTGAATCATTTTTCCATGTAAATGTATCTAATGCACTAGAATCATGCTGCAACCTTTTAATGAGAGACCGCACATTTTCGTCATTCTTCCATTCATCCTTCTCTTCTATTATCCAATTGGGTTGGATGATCGAGATAGCACAGAAAAAGGCCTCAACATATTCATCCTTTCTTGAGAGTGCATCTACCACAACATTTTTCTTCCCTTTTTTATAGATGATTTCAAAATCATAACCCAATGTCTTGGTCACCCATTGTTTTTGTTCTTTTTAAGATAGTATTTATTCCCAGCAGTATTTAAGACTATCATGATTTGTTTTGACCTTGAAGTGCCTACCTATTAGGTAAGTGTGCCATTTCTTCAATGCATGTAGTATTTCCATAATTTCCTTCTCATAAATGGGTTTGTGTAAGTCCTTTCCCTTGAGTGGCTGACTTTCAAAATCAGGGGGGCTTCCTTATTGCATTAGAATAGCACCAATTCCATTTCCCGAGGCATCACATTCCACAATAAAGGTTTTTGTGAAGTCTAGTGTGGTCAAGACAAGAGCTTTGTACATCACTTCTTTAAGTTGTTTAAAATATTAAGTTTCCTCTAGAGCCCATGAAAATGCATCCGTCTTAGTTAATGTCATTAAAGGTTTTTCTATTCTTCCATAGTTCTGAACAAATTTGTAGTAGTAACCTATCAAACCCAAAAATCCTCTAAGATTCTTCAATGTTTTGGGAATCGACCAGTCCATCATGGCCTTAATATTGTTAGGGTATACCTTGACACCTTAATGAGATACAGTATGACCCAATACTCTACCTCCTTCACCCCAAAGAAACATTTGGATGGTTTGGCATGTAGTTGTTGCTCCTTTAGTAGTTGTAGCACCTTGTCAACATGTCCCACATGATCCTCCCAAGACTTGTTATAGATTAGTATATCATCAAAAAATACTAACACAAATTTCTGAAGGAAGGGCTTGAAAATGGAATTCATCAACCCTTGGAATGTAGAAGGTGGATTTGTAAGGACAAAAGGCATGACCAAAAATTCATAATGGCCTTCATGAGTTCGGAATGTTGTTTTTGGGATATCTTCTTTCTTCATTCTAATCTAATGATACCCTAAACAGAGATCCAACTTTGTGAAATAGATTGATCCTTGTAGTTTATATAAAAATTTATCAATCACGGGAATGGGAAACTTATCTTTAATAGTGATCTTGTTGAGCTCTCTATAATCTGGACACATACGCCATGAGCCATCTTTCTTGAGTACCATTACCACCGGTGAAGAGTAAGAACTTTGGCTAGGTCTAATAATTCCAACCTCTAACATTTCTTCAACCATATGCTCAATTTCACTCTTCTAGGCATAAGGGTATCTGTAAGGCCTGATGTTAGGAGGAACACTCGAAGTAATTAGGTAAATAGCATGATCACGATTTCGAGTGGGTGGAAGACCTTTGGGAATATCTTCAAATACTTTGGAATGCTTATCAATGATCCCTCAGATATCTAGGGGAAAAAATGGGTTAGATGTTTGAACATCTAGTGAGCATAGTTGTGAAATTACACCTTGATTCCCCTTTTTAAATAATTTTGTCATTCCATTAGAGCTTATCACCTTACTGGGTTTCCCTGCCTTAACTCAATTTATTTTCCTTCTAATGAAAATTTCATGAAAATTTCTTGAAAATTAAAATCCATTGTTCCTAATGATTGTAACCATTGGATTCCTAGTACGACATCAACACCACCCATGGGTATAGAAATCATTGGACTATTCATTACATATTCTCCCATAATAAGATTGATATTATTGCATTTTCCTAAGCAATTGATATTTCCTCCATCTGCAATCATTAATTGAAACTCTGGCACTGGATATACAAAGAAATTGAGATCTTTGGATAATTTATAGTTAATGAAATTATGAGTACTACCAGAATCAATTAAGACTATTAGATTTTTATTTTTGATATATCCTTCGATATTGAGGGTTTGAGGAGTGCTAATTCCATCCAATGTATTACATGACATCGTGGGAGTCAACTCTTCACAATAAATTGCTTCTACGTTTTCATCTTGAGATGGTTCTTCTTCTTGTTCTTCTTCCTCTTCACAATATATGTAGAATAATTTATTCTCACCACACTTATGTTCCTTACTGTACTCGTTGTCACAATTAAAGCATAAACCTTTTTCTTTTATTTCATCCAATTGTTGAGGTGTCAACCTTGTAGGTTGAGGTATTTTATAAGAAGGAAAATTATTCTCTCGATAGATGTTAGGAGTGGTCCTTCTAGTAGCCATAGCCATATTTTTACTTTCAACATTTCTTTCCACCCTGAATGCATTCTCCAATGATTTGGGTTCCCAAAGGAGAACCTCATGTTGAATGTTATCCTTTAAAGTTCCTATGAACACATCAATCAGGTGCTCATATGGAATATATGTTACCTTTATATTCAATCTTTGGAAGTTCTCAATGTGCTCTGCAACTGAACCCTTTTGCTTGAGATTTATCAAATGGCTAAAGAAGGTATTTCTCCTTGTATCCTCATAGTGTGCTATCATTTCTTCCGTGAAAATTGTCCAAGTGAGGAGTGATTTGCAAGAACAAAGTCATTGATACCACATAAATTGATTGGGTTCTAAATATAAAGAAGCAATATGTACCTTTTGTTTATGTGGAACATCATGTAGATCAAATAATTGCTCCATCTGAAGTATCCATGTGATTGGGTCCTTGCCATCAAACTTCCTCATATCAATCTTAGGAATGTGGTTGGTCTTCAACCCAAATTTGGAGTTCCTCCATTCTTTATTCATATTCCTTGTGTCCTCATCATGAATTTCATGGGATACATTTTCACTTTTAGGGGTCCTCTCTATTAGGAAAATTTTCAATCCTTCCATGAACTCCCTTTTTAAACCATCCATCATCCCTTCTAGTTCATATTTTTTTACTATCTTCTTTTGTAAATCATTTATGTCCCTACACATTTCTTCACCTTCATCAAGAGTCCAAGTAGGATTGTCTGGAGGCTTATTTGGTGTATAAGTTCCCTTTTTTGGTGCCATGTTGGCCAAGTATCACTTTTAAACCTTGATTTCGAGGTGGTTCTGCTAGACGATCTTTCTTTTGTTGTATCTCCGAAATTTCGGCCCTTTTGGGTATACAAATTTCATTTTTTGTAGTTCTATAATATTTCTTCTCTGCAATTATATAGGTCTAATCAAAATTGGATGTGCCAAGTGGAAGTTATGGTAACTTCCCCACAACTTGTTGATTTTTCCCTTCCAGGAGAGAGTACTTGTAAAACATGCCAAGATCACAATACCTGATATTTGATTATGAAACGTGTGCCATAAATACTACAGACTGTACACTATCCAATGCAACTAGTCTCACTTAATTTGGATAATCATTGAAGAAGATATCACTGTCTTACCCGAAAGACCTATTTGAGACTAGTTAATATGACTAGTCAGATACCCTATCTTGCACAGGGTGTATCTACAAAAATGGGATGACCCAGAAGCTGAAATTTTTATCACGAATACCTTAATAATTTATATGAATATCCTCCATATTTCAGGGTCTGAAATGTTACAGAAAAAAATTCATAGTGAAAACTCCGCGATGACTAAATTCAGGATGATTCTAGAACCCTATCTTACACGGGTTATATCTTCGAAAGTATAAGGTCTTAGGAGCTAAAATTTGAACCCAAAGTACTGTGAACCTTCTAATAAATATCCTCCAAGGTCTTCCTTCTGATACATCGTAGAAAACAAGTTATAGTGAAAAATACAAGGTGTCTCAGATGTATCAGTGAAACCTTGAGCTCTGATACCAAATGTTAAGAACCAAATATCAAGATAGCATAGAAAAACCTCAGAATAAGTACTAAACTCCTTGAAAAAGAGAGAATTTAAGATAATAAGCCTCTTTTAGGGGGAACCTCCTTATACACCACATAAATTTCCAAATAAAAGATGATTCCAAATGAAAAGGTCTCCTTGGTATATATAGGAGACTAGGAAGTACAATTACAACTAATGGACCCAAGCTGACATATATAAAATAACATTACTAATGTTATATGCCCAAATTAAGGGGTAATGTGCCACTATTTAGGGATTAACATGATATCTTCATACTACTTTGGAAATACCTTCAAAACTTTTGGACTTCATCAAAAATCCTATTTTTATTGGTGTCACGGTCCCTTATGTGCTTCCATATAGCTCAAATAATTATGCATCCATATAGTGGTACCTTCTTCTCCTTTCTCCAACTAATCATGGACTCAGTCCAATTCTGGAATGTGCTTAAATTTATGTAAATCCTTCTCTAGAAGTATGGTTTCATACTTCTAGCATCACTATGTGCATAAGGAATCACTTTATGCATGTGTTGGCACTCTTTAGCTTACATGCACCTTCATTTATTCACCTTTGAAGTTATAACATTTATACCACACTTCCACTGCACTACTCTGACAAGAATAATGAAGGTACTACCCCCAAAACTGTATGGAGGGCCCTTGGAAATGTTTCCTTTATCTCCAATTTTACCCTCTATCTTTCTTTATCAGAAGACTAGCATCTTGACATATAAATATTTTTAGAACAATTATTCTCACAATGTAATACTTTATCTATACATTGAAACCCTTTATAGTGAATATATCTTCACTACTTAATTCAGTAAATGTTTCACTCTTGTGGCCTGATTCCATTGAGTGCTCTAATTAGCATGAGTGTATTGGTTGTAGTGGAATCCCAAGATTTCATGGCTGGCCTAGATTCATATCTTAACATTCTTCAATCTTGGCCTTTAATCATCTTGTGAGATATTCTTGACATAACATTTTGTACTCAAGTTCCTCCGTTCATTCTTGATACCATGTCGACACTCTTTCATATTCTATAAAATCATCCTTCCATATTCCCATGCTTTGCATATCCATATGAGCCTATGATACATGCATTATCATGTATTACATATAGATTTCCCACCTAGCATCCACATCTAATGTGCATAATTTTCATATGGAATTATTTCCCCAAACAAGAATTTCATTAGGGTCTTCCATGTTGCTTATTAAACCAATATCTGATCCAACAACTTCTTAAAGAAACCAAATGTATTATGAAGAACTTTTCTTTCCTTCTTTCTTATATTTGTAGACATCTCTATCACTTTCTCTGTTCAATCCACAGACATATGCATACAACAACATTTTTTAGCCAAAACCTTAATATACAGTTTTGGTAACATAAGCACAAATCTCCCCTTTTTTGGTCACCAAAATATTTTTTCTGACTTCCTGTGATCTATGATACTTAATTCTCAATTCTGGGTGAACACGTGGAGTCCTCTTTCTGATACCTTTCCAATGACTACTTCCTTTTGTTAAATTTGGCAGCATCGATAGTCATTCTCCAATGAGAGGCCATATGGTCCACCTTGAGGCTAGCCAGGGAGATTTCGAGAATCAACTAGTATTGTGAGGTATTAACAAAATCCAGGGGGAACACACAGCCTCTGTGAGTCAACCCAAAATTCAGGACGAACGAGATGTTATGTGAGTCTAATGAAAAAATTAGGGGGAACGTACAACCTCTGTGAGCATAGATAGTCTAGTGCAAAAGTCAGGGGGAACGTACAACCTCTTTGAGCATAGATAGACTAGTGCAAAAGTCAGGGGGAATGTACAACCTATGTGAGCCTATTCAAGCCTTGTGAGCCATGAGAAAAAGTCAAGGCATATAGAAAAAGTTAGGTTGAATATAAAATTCCTATGAGCCAGAAACAAACGATATTCCTAATATTGCAAATGATATAAATGTATCGATCTAGTGCATTGGCACGTGTAACATTATCCACCATGAAGAGAATTTTGAATTGCCTTGTAAAGAGTCGAGTTGTAACTGAAGTCTCATTTCTAGTTCTATTTTAGAACTAAAGTATAATGTTGAGTTGTAACTGAATTCTTAAGTCTAGTTCTATTTTAGAACTAAAGTGTAATGTTGAGTTGTAACTGAAGTCTTAAGTATAGTTCTATTTTAGAACTAAAGTGTAATGTTGAGTTGTAACTGAAGTCTCAAGTCTAGTTCTATTTTAGAACTAAAGTGTAATGCTAAGTTGTAACTGAAGTCTTAAGTCTAGTTCTATTTTCGAACTAAAGTGTAATGTTGAGTTGTAATTGAAGTCTCAAGTCTAGTTCTATTTTTCGAACTAGAGTATACTAGTCTCAAGTCTAGTTCAAACTAAAGTATGAAGCTGAGTTATGATTAAAGCATGTAAACAAATTACTTTTTAGAGTCTCTCCTCTTCTCCTCTTCAACCTATATAAGAAGAGGTCGACCCCTCTCTTCAAAACAGTTTTGATATGCAGGTTAAGGGTGAAGCAATAGAAGAGCATATCAGTGATAAATAGGCATCATACCAAAGAAGCGTATCAATGTTGTATATCAGCAATAGAGGCATCATATCATAGGTGTATTTCAGCAAGGTCTCTTAGGTCTTTGTCGGGTCAGAGTCATCTTGGAAAGCTCTCTAAGAGCATAACATTTATGGTGGATATTTGTAAGTGATCTTACATTATTAATGAAATAAAGGAATATCGTTTGTTGGGGTTTTTCTCCCTATATAGAGTTTCCCCAGGGTATATGTGTTTTTGATGTGAATGCTTACTTATCTACATAGTTATTGCTATTCGGTTATGATTTGGTATTTTTGAAGTGTATTAAGTTGGAATCAAAGTGTTGAAGAAAATAAAAGAACTAATTCGCATAAGAAATCAAGCTCATAATTTAACATGGTATCAGAGCTTAGGGTGTGTTAAACATATTGAAGTGTGGTAGCAGGTACACACAGATCCAATCTAGCTTGATTAAGTTTTCAGTGTGAAGTCCATGGCATCCTCCATTTCAGTCAGGGTCAAGGATAGGCTTGAAGGAGCTAGAAACTTCAATGAGTGGAATCTCCAGATAACAAATATCTTGCAGGAGCATGATCTCGAGTAGTATGTGACCACAGTGGTGGAGGAACCCATGAATAATGCAGGAAGAGAGGCCTTCAGGAAGATTCAAGCAAAGGCCAAGATAATCATCTTTGACTCAGTCAAAGACAGTATAATTCCTGCAATGACTTCGTTAATTTCTATCAAGGACTATATGGATACCTTGGTGAATATGTATGAGAAACGGGCTCCAAGTAAGAAGAGGACACTTAAGCACAATAATTAAGTATTTGAAGATGGAGAAAGGTGAATCAATGGCATATTTCTGTTCCAGGATAGCCGAGATCAGAGATCATCTTTTGGTCACAAGGGTGACAGTGGACAGTGATGATTTAGTGCATGACATTTTTGACAGTCTTCCTTCTAAATGTGAGACCTTCTTATCTAGTGTAAGTGGGAGAGAGATTCAACTCACGTTTGAGAGGTTATGGCATGATTTCCTCTAGGAGGAGAGTCACACAAATACCAGGAGTGAGCCAACGAAAGAAGAGCACTCAACTTTAGCATCAAGATTCAAGAGAAAGAATAAAGGCACTTTCCAGAAAGGTTCTCAGAGGAAGCCAAACACCAAAGGTACATTCAAAGGCAAGAATATTGATACATATAAGATTAAATGATTTATTTGTAATAAGTTGGGTCATTTTGCTAAATATTTTTGGTTTAGAAAGAAATATCCAAGGAAAGGGAATCATCATGCCTCAACTGTTGAGGGCAATGAATCCAAAAGAAATCAGAAAAGTCCTTCTAATGAAAAATAAAATAGAAAATAATATTACTTGGTTTCTGCCTTATCCAGTTCAGTTTTCATGGGTCCGAAAACTTGGTTAGTAGACAATGGTGCATCAAATCACATGACAGGGTACAAGGAGATCCTCTCATATTTCGAGAAAAAATCTTTTGCAGAGGATGTTGAGCTTGGGGATGAAAAATGTTACAAGATAGAGGGAGTAGGCTCTATCTCCTTCAGATTGGAATCTGGGGATAGACTTCATATTGATGAAGTATTATATGTTCCTGGGCTCAGGAAGAATCTACTATCATTTGCAACCCTTGAGGACAAGGGATATTGGGTGATCTTCAAGGACATGAAGGAACTACTATGGGATAAAGGTAGCCACTTAAGTACAGCATAACCCATTGGAACTCGCAGTGGAGGACTACTGTACGTCGTGTCAGAATAGTCATTCTAGGCATTGGCTCACGATGTGACTAGCTCCAACAAGTTGTGGCACAGAAGAATTGGACATATTCATTACAAATATCTTCCAGATCTACAGAACATTGTATGTGGCATGCCCTCTATTTCTCGTAGTAAAAATGAAATTTGTAAGGGGTGCATGCTAGGTAAAAATATAAAGAAATCATTTCCTAGTAGTGACAATAGATCTCACGGCATATTAGTTTTGGTTGATTCTAATGTTTGTGGTCCCATGTCATCTCCCTCACTGAGTGGTCGTTTGTATTATGTCATTTTTATTGATTATTACTCAAGAAAATGTTGGATATATTTTCTTAAATCTAAAAGTGACATATTTGATAAATTGAAAGAGTATAAATCCTTTATTGAAAAGAAGACAGGGAAACACATCAAAATCCTTAGAACAAACAATGGAGGAGAGTTTGAATCTCTCCATTTTCAGGATTTCTGCAAGTCAGCATGAATCAAGAAACAGTTGACCGTGTCATATAACCCTCAGCAAAATGGAGTTGCTGAGAGGAAAAATAGGACAATTTGTGAGGCAATGAAAGCAATGATGTTTGACCAGGATCTGCCAAATTATTTATGGGAAGAAGCTACCTCCACTACCATGTGTATTCGAAACAGGTGTCCACATGCTACCTTGAAGGAAAAGAATCTTGAAGAGGTCTTCTCATGGATCAAACCTGAAGTAGGGCATCTAAGGATATTTGGGTGTCCTATGTATATTCATGTCTCTAAGGAAAAGAGGACAAAGATGGAACCATCAGTCAAGAAAGGGGTTTTTGTGGGGTACAGTGAGAACTCCAAGGCTTACAAGATTTATGTACTAGGTCAGAGGAAAATAGAGGTAAGCAGAGATGTGAATTTCCATGAGGAAGCCTCATTTAAGAAATCCAAAGAGCTTCGACAGGAATCAGAAGAAGTTCAGCCAGCTTCACCCTCTTCTGAAAATGAAGAATCGGATGATCAGAGGGAGGAACCTCATGAAGGGCCAAGTAATGATCCCATAGAACCTACTGAAGTGTTAGAAATAACTCTTGAAGAACCTCCATTCAAAAGGAAGCCAAGGTGGCTTAAAGCAATAGTGCATGAAGAAGAAAGGATAGTTTCTCCCAAAGGAACTTTCAAGGAAAGGAAGAGGTTGCATAGGCTTGGAGGATATGTTGCACTGATGAGAAGCATTAGTGATGTCGAACCTTCTTCATTTGAAGAAGAAGATAAATTATAAGTATGGAAGGATTACATGCTTGAGGAATGTTTGGGACATTGTGCCGAGGCCAAAAGACAAATTAGTGGTTTCTTCCAAATGGATCTATAAGATCAAACATGCAGCTAATGGAAGTGTGGAAAATTTCAAAGAAATATTTGTAGCCAGAGGCTTCACTCACAAAGAAGGAATCGACTACGAAGAGACTTTTTCCCCTGTAGCCAGGTATACCTCCATTCGAACTATTATTTCTTTAGCTCCCATTCTTGGTTGGAAGCCACATCAGATGGATGTAAAAACAACATTCTTGAATGGAAAGATTGAACAAGAGGTCTTTATGGAACAACCAGATGGTTTTGTACTGCATAACAAAGGAACTTATGTATTCAAGCTAAGGAAGGATTTGTATGGTCTTAAGTAGGCACCCAGAGTTTGGTATGACAGAATTGATGGCTTTCTTAAAAGCATGGGATTTCGGAAAAGTGATGTTGATGAAAATTTGTACTTCAAGGTAAGAGGTAACCAAATTGTTATACTAATCATGTATGTCGATGCTCTGTTTCTAACAAGAGATGAAGGGCTAATATCCCAGTGTAAGAGAGAGATAACCTCAGAATTTGAGATGAAAGACTTAGGCTTGATGCATTACTTCCTAGGATTGGAAGTATGGAAAAGACAGGGCGAGATATTTTTGGCACAAGGAAAATACACAATGGATGTACTAAAGAGGTTTGGTATGATGGATTTCAAATCCATGTCTACTCCGATGATTACCAACTTGAGGAAGATATATGATTTTGATACATTTTCATATTTGGTGGATCCCACCATGTATAGGCAGATGATTGGATCATTGATGTACATGATCCACACTGGGCCAGATATATGCTATGCAGTGATTGCAATGAGTGAGTTCATGACTGAACCCAGACAGAGACACTGGGTGGAAACATCTTGAGATATCTTAGAGGGACCATTAGTTATGGTCTAAGATATGCATCCAGTGGTGGTTTATTTCTGCATGGGTATGCATATGTTGATTGGGCAGGAATCCCAATGGATCGGAAGAGGACTTCCAGATACTGCTTCAGTTTAGGATCCTCTATGATCTCTTGGTCAAGATGGAAGTAGGGATCCATTGCACAGAGTATAGCAAAGGTTGAGTACATTGCAGCAAGTGATGCTAGAAAGGAAGTAGTATGGCTCAAAAAATTGGTTTCTGGGTTGTTTAGTGACAAGAACAAGACGACGGTGGTTCACTGTGATAATCAAAGTTGAATAAAATTGACAGAGAATATGGTATTTAACAACATGTCAAAAATTATTGACATGATGTACCACTACATCCGAGACTTGGTCCAAAGGAAAATTCTAAAGTTACAATACATAGCCATGAGGGAGCAGGTAGATGATATCCTAACCAAGCCTCTGACCTCGAGACAATTTGTGCAGCTGAGAGGAAATCTTGGTGTGGCTGAGAATGACTCCCTCACTGAGAGGGAGTGTTAAATTTGGTAGCATCGACAATCATTCTCCAATGAGAGGCCATATGGGCCACCCTGAGGCTAGCCAGGGAGATTTGGAGAATCAACCAGTCTTGTGAGTTATTGACAAAATCTAGGGGGAACGTACAACCTATGTGAGTCAAACCAAAATTCAAGACAAATGAGATGCTATGTGAGTATAATGAAAAAGTTAGGGGGAACGTGCAACCTCTGTGAGCATAGACAGTCTAGTGAAAAAGTCAGGGGGACATACAACCTCTGTGAGGATAGATAGACTAGTGCAAAAGTTAGGGGTAATGTACAACCTCTATGAGCCTAGTCAAGCCTTGTGAGCCATGAGCAAAATTCAAGGCATCTAGAAAAATTTAGGTTGAATATAAAATTCCTATGAGCTAGAAATAAATGATATTCCTTATATTGCAAATGATATAAATGTATTGATCTAGTGTGTTGGCACATGTAACATTATCCACCATGAAGAGAATTTTGAATTTCCTTGTAAAGAGTCGAGTTGTAACTGGAGTCTCAAGTCTAGTTCTATTTTAGAACTAAAGTGTAATGTTGAGTTGTAAC
>ML784934.1:157962-174951 GCA_009831015.1 Picea engelmannii
TGAGATTGAAAAATCTCTTGCAAATTTGTCTCTTGAACCATTATGCAAGAGCCAAATCTTAGAATATGTATAGGGTATGAAAAATGAGAACATTCAAATCAATGTTTATAAACAAGAGAACCAAGGGAATAGTAACTACATTTAACTTTGGTTCCAAACAATCATTAGGCCAAAACACCACTCCATTGTGTAAAAGTAGGACATTTTTCTGATAAGTGGCTATATGAAAAGAATGAATGTAGTGATGATGAAAAAGACCATAATGTAAAGAAATGGAACAATCATCATTACCACAAAAAGGGTAAGCATGGAAAGAAGATCTCTTATAAGTATAAGAAGAAACTCTACTCAAAAGGGGTTAGTGACTCGTTTAAAGAAAGCAGTGAAATAAATTTTGATAGTGAAAGAGAAGAAAATATTTTCATAGCCACAAAAACAAAGATTGATGAACATAAAGGGAAAGAAATGATGGATCCATAAGAAAAGAGAAATTATGAAATAGATCTTGAAGTAGATCTTGAAGAAGAAATCATTTGTTCATTAAGTGAAATAAAAGAGCTTGGGAAAAATAATTTGAAACAAAAGGAGAAACTAGAAAAATATCAAGAAGAGGATCGTGATTCAAAATCCAAAACGTTAGAAATCCTTGAATAAACAGAAAATGCTATGATGAAACTAAAGGTTCAATTAGAATAAGCAAGAAGGATGGAAGAAGTGGTGAGAATCCATCTGAAGAAAAAGGAAGAAAATTGCAAAGAGATAAAATCCAAAATTCTTTCCTTAAGAAAGGAACCAAAGAAAATAGATATTAAGTTGAATATAATCTTGAAGCTTGAAAAGTATTGAAATATTAGATGATATCATCAATTGTCAAATATCTCCATTCATTAAGACAGATCTTAGATATGATGTTGTTTTGGCCCCCTACCTACACCTTGCCTTGCTACAACCAGGGAAGTTTTATTTGTTGCAAGTGGAGCTCATACTATATTTCCAGAAGAGGTACCTACTATTGGTTGTTCCAACTATATTGATGAGTTTATTGTTCCTCACATGGAAAACTTTGAGCATACAAATGACATTGTTATTGATATGTCAGGTTTTTATACTCCTGTAATTAAACATGACCCTGAGTCTACTTCCTCTAATCATCCAACGAAAAAACATGTGCCCTATTATCTATTGAAATGGATACTTGACACTGAGAGGGGGGGTGAATCGGTGTCACAAAACTTTGGACAATTTTTCACTTTTTACAAATTAATTGAACAACATAAATTTATTTCATTTTCTCAACCAATATATAAAAGAATAAATACTTTATTTATATATTTAACTTGAATGAATACATAAGATCAATCTTTGAATTTCATCTTCAAACAATTATGAGAGGCCCAACTCTCTATTACAAGACCTAGCTTGTAGTTCTCATATCCAACTGAGAAATGAGGAATCCAATCCTCATAAGAAGTCTCAACTTGTTGATCTTAGATCCAACTGAGATGTGAGGAATCCAATCCTCATATAAGACCCAACTTGTGAACATCCACCAACCTGATAGAATGAACCTTCATTCAATCCATTAAATATAAATATATATACTTCAACAAATTCAACTACACTTGTTCTCACCATTGTTTCTTGTTTATATAGTCTTCCAACTAGTGTGAATTTGAATCATTGCATCTTTTGATTTTGAACCATTGTACCTTTTCATTTAAATGATAATATTAATCTTTAAATAATATCATTCTACTTTTTATTCTTTATTCATACTGCTCATGAATTAACTCTCTTTTAATCATGACTGTGTGCCGATTCTTTTGTCTTCATGAGTTGATCACAAACATGGATCAACTCATCATATCGTTCTTATGCTTTTGTTGCATTCTTAGTTCACCAACATATCATATTTGATCTTTTATCAATTCTCTGTATTGTTCTAGTGATAAATCTTCATTGAAATAAATTTGTATGAGGGGCTTCCTTCAAACCATTTACAGATGACCATATGTGCAAAACCATGGGCTTATTTTCTAAGCGATGTTCCCGTCACCACCTCTTCTTTCGCTCTTTGTTTATTTGTTCCATACAACCACAAGTGGTGACCAAGCGCTAGGCCAAGCGAGTGCTTGATCACTTATCAAAATAACGGTCACGTTTTAATCTCCCGATGAGATGGACAACTATCGGTACTTCAGGACTTTGTCCTTCATGACTTCCAGCCTCTATAATCTTTCAAATATCCCAAAGAATATTTCTCCAAAGTAGATAGGATGGTAAATATATTATTTTCACGATGAACGATTCTTTTTCACTTCATAACTTCGGCTATTTGTGGCTTATGAGCTATAGAGTAACAATTCCTCCGAAGCGATTACCTACCGAATAAGTCATACAACAGTGATGATCGCTTGTTGTCAGTTAACACCTCCACTTACGCTATCCTTCCACTGTACTTGATCAATGGTCGAGAACACTCCCAAATTAGATCAAAAGTTAGTGTTAACTTCGGCCTTTGGCGCTTTGGGTTATTTCTGATGTTACAAATCGGTTTCCCCTGAAGTACATACTCTCGAAGTGACATAACTTGCTGACATCACTACTGACTTGGAATTTTCCAAGTGGTTTCCACATGTCACTTAGATTCATGACTTACATGTACCTGAAATGTCATTTTAATCTTGACACTTGTCACCATCTTATTGCGCCACATGTCCTTGTTGACGTGGTCTGCTAACATAGATCTCCTGTCGTGGCACATATCCTCCTCCTGGATCTAACGACTGTGATCAGTTCTAGATCAATGTTCTAGACTCATTTTGGCCTTCGGGAATTTGGGTTATCCGCTCCCAATTCTCAATTCTCCCGAAGTGAGATTCCCCAAATAAAACTCGAGCAACTTGAATTCATCTAACGGTCCATCTTTGATGCAAAAGCATAACATGACCCAATGGTTTTCAATATTTTGGCTATTTTGGGATCTCGTGAATTCTTGATCAACGACTGTGATTAGTTCTAGATCAATGGTCTAGATTCATTTCGACATTTGGGACTTTGGGTTATATGCTCCCATTTCCCAAATCTCCCAAAGTAAGTTTTTCTGATTAATCCTCGATCATCTTGACGTCATCTGATGATCCATTTTTAACCAATCCAATGGTTGAGAATTCTCTCGGAGTAGATCAACGATCATGGATGATTGTGGGGTCCCAACTTGCATGACGTTTAAAACTATTGTCGAGTTACGCAATGGAAACTTCTCGTTGGTAGTGGAATTGATGCCAACTATAGATCTATTGGCGGGTGACCATAGACGGTCGGTGTGGATTGCAGAACTGTAACTTGTGTGTGGTTTATCCCATCACCCAAACTCCACAATTTGAATTTGTGCGATTGTTAGTGGATCAACCATAGTCATCGATCTTTGAATCAATGAGATCTTACGGTCTAGACAAATTGAAGGATTGGAAATAATGTGTTGTTTAATTTTCCCTTCGCGCTCCACAATCAATCCCTACCCTTGATCTAGCACTTGTGTATCCAACGGTCACGACTTGACTTGATCATTGACCAATCCTTTAATGGTCCTTCTCTTGTAATCTAACAGATCTAACGATCGAGATATAATTCTTCCAAACTCTGACTTCCCCTCGGTCTGACGGTTCCTGATTTGTCCAAGATCTATATCAACGGACAAGACTCTTTGTATGCTACCTCTCCCGAGATTTAGAGTGAATTCCTCTACACCTCGCGCTATGTCTTATGTGCGACTACTCCTTAAAACTGTCTCAATGAACATGATTCTTCCTTTAATCCTTTGGAGTTTTCCTGTGGGGATTTCAATCCTGATGGCATCTCTACAATGCACTCTTCCTTCCGAGATTTCATTCTCTGCATACTGTTTGATATTTTCATTTTATGATAACTATTATATATTTGGCATCAATGAAAATTCATCAATGATAACTCATCAATGACAATTGACCATAACAACTCATCATCACATCACAATGACATCGACTGTTAACATCAATGACAACATATCAATGACAATATGTCCAACAATATACCCCTTTGTCATTGAGGGAAACACACTAACTTCATACACAAACTCCCCCTGTGATAATGCTTCTTTCTCCTATGAAGTTACTCTCCCCCTTTGACATCAATGGCAAAGGGTTTCTCCCCCTATAATCAACCTCTGCCTTTAATCATGTTGTTGACCAAAATATGAACTTGGGTATCTCCCCCTATAGTCATGCTCTCTCTTCCTCTGACTACTCTCCCCCTTTGTTTTTGAAAGGGTATCTCTTCCTCACAAGGTCTCTTCCCCTGTTAATTTACTAACTGTTTATCTTAGTCCATTGGTATATTTGTGTTCAGATAAGTAGTCTTCTTGATACCAACTTGTAGTTATACCAATTTATTTAAATACCAATTTTGTTATCAACTGATCTTTGTTGAATGATACTCCTTGAACTTCTCTGCCACTTTTATTTTTCCTCTTCTTGCATTTTACAACTAACCCTACTAATTATTTTTCTTTTGACCACTAATCTATAGATAGTCAAGATTTTCCATATGTTAATGTTAAAAACTCTTGGCATAATCCTTTGATTTTGTAGAAATCAATTTAAACTTCTTTTTGTATTTTCTTTCTTTAGCTAATAAATTATGACATCATCAGAATTTGATATTGTCCCATATTCTTCTATATGAACTTACTTTTCTTGGGCTTGATTTATTTCATATTGAATTTCACATTCTTTATTAGGACCTTCACCCATCATGTTCTTATTATTAATTTCTTCGTTTTTATGTGTAATGTCATCTTTCTTTCTTTCTCCTTCAGATTTTCTTCTCCATATATTTCTATGAGATATTCTGCTTTTTGGATCTTCTCTTTCTAATTGTGTTTTTGGATATTTATCATATCCTTTCTTCTTCCAACTTTTATTATATTTTGTCACTGACTTGAATGGATTATTTAAGGACTGGCTTTTTGAATTCTTGCAGTTTTGGGATTTGTGCCCAAACCTATCATAGTTGTAACATCTCATTGTATGAAGAAATTTTGTTGTGTGCCCAACAAAATTACATCTCCAACATCTAATTGAGTTTTTATATTTTATTGTATATCCTTCCTCTAGTTTCTTGCAGTCCATTGCTTTATGGCCAAATCTATGACAAGAAAAGAAATAKTCATTGAAGGTGTTTCCATTCTTGATTTTAAATTGGCTTGAGAAATCTGTCATTTGATTTTCTTCTTCCTTTTTACTTCTATAGCTTCCTTCCTTAACAAAGTTCATGACTTGTAATTTCTTTGTAATTGCACCTTTTCCTTTTGATAAGGATGATCCTTTCTCATGTTTGTAAATGGTGCTCCATTTGTCATTGTCTTCTTTATTATTGTATCCAAGACCGGTTTTGTCATTAGYTGATCTTTGGCTCTTCCAAATCTTATCTAGGATAGCTGAGTTATTTTGGAAATTGAAAATATTATTTGTCTTTTCATTCATCTGTTTGAGATTGACTATTTCTAACTTTAATATCTGACATAATCCTTCCTTTTTAGTCAAATGAATCTTCAGGGCTTCTTCCACTTCTTTAGCATGTTCAAAATGAGTCTTTATATTGATGACTATTTATTATGTCTCATCCAAGATTTCTTTGCATTTAATAGTTTTGTCATATGTCTTCAATTCTTCCATATCTTTTGTTAGATCAAAAACTTTAGTTTTAAATATTTTGATTTCTTCCTCATATTCTAGCTGAATCCTTTTGAGGTTGATGGCTTCTAATTCAAACATTTGGCACGATTCTTCCTTTTTAGTTATTTGGATCTTTTGGGCTTCTTCCTTTTTCTTAGATTCATCAATTTGAGTCATTAGATATGCATTAGTACTTTGATTTATCTTTTTGAAATTGATGACTTCCAATTCCAACATGTGGTAAGAATTTTCTTTCCTTGTTAACTGGATCTCTAGGTCTTCTTTACTTTCTTTAATTTCCTCAAGTTGAGTGTTTAGAATATTAACTAATTCTTCTTATTCTTTTAGTACTTCTTTTATTTTACTGTCATGTGTCTTTAATTCTTCCATCTCTTCTGTTAGATTAGTAACTTTGGTTTTCAATCTTTTGATCTCCTTTTCTTTGTCTTCTAGTTGAACTCTATGTTCAAACTCTTCATGGTTAGATTGATCTCACTGTTGAAGTAACATCGTATCTTTTTGTTGGAGTTTCTCCAAATCCTATAGAGTGCACATAGTTGTGTGATCAAGATGATCAAGAACATCCTTAGTAACTTCAATAGATAGACCATTTCATGGTTCCATACTAATCACTTCAAATGTAGTTATAAAATTAGTCTTAAAATCTAATAGTTTTTCTTTAGTAAATACCGAGGTATTCCTCAATTCCTTTATGAGGTTGTCTTGTTCATTGTTAACTGGGGTTTTCATCAAATCCTGCATTTCATTCTGATTAGAAATCTTTTTCTCTGTATTGTGTTCTTCAATCTGATTGGAATTCTCCTTTTCTTTATCTTGATCCTTATTTTGATAAGAATTCTCTTGTTTTGAGTTTGTTCTTTATTCTAACAGGAATCCTCTTTATATGATTCTTGTTCCTCACTTCGATAAGATTTCTCTTCTTCTTGTGTTTCATTCTGATAACAATTTTCTAGTTGGAGCCATAATTCTGTAGCATATTTGTAGTGTCTCATATTTTCTTTGACTTCATATAACAATCCATCTTGGATTTCTTTTAAGGCTACTGAATTGTTTCTCCATGACTCCTTTGCAGTTTTGTTTTTTCTCTTTGAAGTAGTTAAGTGCTAGGGATTACTTACTACCAAATCCCAAACTCTAAATCCTCTTGACTTCAGATATGTTTTCATATTTTCCCTCCATGATGAATAATCTATTCCATCAAATAAGGGAGCTTAATTTGTGGAGATAACAATTTGTCCACCCATTTCTTCTTAATCTACCTTCCAATGTTTAAATTGTGATGAAGGCACTTTCTGTGATACCAATTTTTGAAATGGATACTTGACACTGAGAGGGGGGGGTGAATCAGTGTCACAAAACTTTGGACAATTTTCCACTTTTTGCAAATTAATTGAACACCATATATTTATTTCATTTTCTCAACCAATATATAAAAGAATAAATACTTTATTTATATATTTAACTTGAATGAATACATAAGATCAATCTTTAAATTTCATCTTCAAACAATTATGAAAGACCCAACTCTCTGTTACAAGACCCAGCTTGTAGTTCTCAGATATAACTGATAAATGAAGAATCCAATCCTCATAACAAGTTCTAGCTTGTTGATCTCATATGTGAGGAATCCAGTCCTCATACAAGACCCAGCTTGTAAACAGACACCAACCTGATAGAATGAACCTTCATTCAATCCATTATATATAAATATATATACTTCAACAAATTCAACTGCACTTCTTCTCACCATTCTTTCTTGTTTATATAGTCTTCCAACTAGTGTGAATTTGAATCATTGCATATTTTGATTTTGAACCATTGTACCTTTTCATTTAAATTATAATATTAATCCTTAAACAATATCATTCTCCTTTTTATTCTTTATTAATAATGCTCATGAATTAACTCTCTTTTAATCATGACTATGTGTCGGTTTTTTTGTCTTCATGAGTTGATCACAGGCATGGATCGACTCATCATATCATTCTCATGCTTCTGTTGCGTTCTCAGTTCACCAACATATCATATTTGATCTTTTATCGATTTTTTGTATTGTTCTGGTGTTAACTCTCTGTCGAATTAAATCTGTATTGGGTGCTTCCTTCAAACCATTTACATATGACCATATGCGCAAAACCATGGGATTATTGTCTAAGCGATGTTCCCATCACCACCTCTTCTTTCGCTCTTTTTTTCTTTATTTCATATGACCGCAGGTGGTGACCAGGCACTAGGTCAAGCGAGTGCTTGATCACTTATCAAAATCAACAGTCACATTTTAATCTCTTGATGAGATGGATGGCTGTCGATACTTCGAGACTTTGTCCTTCATGACTTCCAACCTCTATAATATTTCAAATCTCCTGAAGCATATTTCTCTAAAGTAGATCATACGGTCGATATTTTATTTTCACGATGAACGATTCTCGTTCACTTCGGAATTTCGTCTATTCGTGGCTTCTGAGATCTAGAGTAACAATTCCTCCGAAGCGATTACCTACCGAATAAGTCATACAGCAGTGGTGACTGCTTGGTGTTGGTTAACACCTCCACTTACGCTATCCTTCCATTGTACTTGATCAACGATCGAGAATGCTCCCGAATTAGATCAATGGTTAGCGTTAAATTTGGCCTTCGGTGCTTCAGGTGATTTCTGATGTTAGAAACTAGTTTCCCCCGAAGTACATACTCCCGAAGTGACATAACTTGTTGACGTCACTGTTGACTTGGCACTGGCCGAGTGGATGCCACGTGTCACTTAGACCCGTGACTTACACATACTTGAAATGCCAATTTCATCTTGACACTTGTCATCATCTGATTGTGCCACATGTCCTTGTTGATGTGGTCTGCTAATGTAGATCTCCTGTCATGGCACATAACCTCTTCTTGGATCTAACGACTGTGATCAGTTCTAGATTAATGGTCTAGATTCATTTCGGCCTTCGAGAATTTGGGTTATCCATTCCCAATTCTCAATTCTCCCAAAGTGAGATTCCTCGAATAAAACTAGAGCAACTTGAATTCATCTAACGGCCCATCTTTGACACAAAAATCCTAACACGATCCAACGGTTTTTGATATTTCGGCTAATTTGGGATCTCGTGAATTCTTGATCAATGACTTTGATTAGTTCTAGATCAATGGTGTAGATTCATTTTGGCATTCAATACTTTGGGTTATACGCTCCCATTTCCCAAATCTCCCAAAGTAATTTTCGCCGATTAAACCTCAATCATCTTGACGTCATCTGATGATCCATTTTTAACCAATCCAACGGTCGAGAATTCTCCTGGAGTAGATCAATGATCAGGGATGATTGTGGGGTCCCAAATTGCACGATGTTTACAACTATCGTCGAGTTCCATAATGGAAGTTGCTCATTGGTAGTGGAACTAATGCCAACCGTAGATCTATTGGCAGGTGACCATCGACGGTCGGTGTGTATTATGGAACCATAACTTGCACGTGGTTTAGCCCGTCATGCAAACTCTGCAATTTGAATTTGTGCAATTGTTGGTGGATCAACCACATTCGTCGATATTTGAATCGATGAGATCTGATAGTCTAGAAAAATTATGGGATTGGAAATAACGCGTTGTTTAATTTTTCCTTCGTGCTTCGCAATCAATGCCTTCCCTTGATCTGGAACTTGCGTATCCAATGGTCACAACTTGATCTAATCATTGACCAGTCCTTCAATGACCCTTCTCTTGTAATCTGACAGATTTGACGATCAAGATATAATTCTTCCAAACTCTGACTTCCCCCCGATCTGACGGTTCCTGATTTGTCCGAGATCTATATCAATGGACAAGATTCTTTACATGCTACCTCTCCTGATATTTAGAGTGAATTCCTCTGCACCTCACGTTATGTCTTCTGTGCGACTACTCCTTAAAATTGTCTCAATGAACATGATTCTTCCTTGAATCCTTTGGAGTTTTCCTATGTGGATTTCGATCTCGATGGAATCTCTACAATGCACTCTTCCTTCATTAATTTCATATTATAATATTACAATACATGCAATGTTTCCAAGATTGATTTATATATACATATATAGGTTTACAAGTATATTAAAAAAGGGGCGCAAATGAAAAAGTAAAAAGTGAAATGGGGGTTTCAAACCCATGGGTTTGGGGTATTTTCCCATGGTGTTTGGGGTACTTGCCCATGGTTTTGGGTATTTTCCCATGGTATTTGGAGTACTTTCCCATGGTATTGGGAATTAATTATCTAATTAATGGACATGTCCATTCATGAAGGGTTATGAAAAAGTATAAAAAGAGAAAGCATTGAGAGGAAGTAAGTGTGTGAAAACTGGATTAACAAAGATTGAATTGTGAGATTAGTTTCATGTCATCTTGGAATTTTTGTGATAAATTTTTTCTAGGATGTTTTAGACCTTGATATTTTGCAAAGAAAAAGGAGGATTATCATATGGTAAAAATAATGGTGTACATGTGGTAAAAATATCATATGTTGGTTCGCTATACTTTTGGAGATATGTCATGTGGAAGTTAGGTTTCTTAAATGTTCATGAAATGAGTTTCAAACAAGTGAGCTTGACATTTTCACTATAAATTCTTTTAAGAATTTGGAACTCATTTTCTTAGAAAAAATTGTCTTTTCTAATGACTTTGAATCTACCATATTTAACAAATCTCACTAATGACCTTGTGTTGCATGATCCAAATTGGCCTCCAGTTCCCACTAAATTGTTGTCGTACATCCCCAAGTTTGAAGAAAAAGATGGAGATGACCTTGCTAACCATGTGATAGAATTCCATCTTTGGTGTTCTTTAAACTCACTAATGCAAAATAGCATTAGACTTGGAATTTTCCAACTTACCTTGATTAGAGTAGCTATGAAGTGGTACATAGAACTCCCACAAGTGTCATTTCACAACTTTGACACTTTGGCGATTACTTTCCTAATTCATTTCTAGTTTTCTATCCATTATGATATAGGGACTAAGGTTTTGACTTCTTTCCAACAACATACTTTCACCCATATCTCTAACCACATCCATGAGTGGCAAATGAGATGTCGTATTATTAAGGCCAAAATCCACGATGAATTCTTAGTAAATTGGTTTGTGAAATCCCTTTTCCCTTATATTTCCAAAGATGTTGTTTTGTTAGGATTATGATCGAAGAGCAGGTTATAACTAAATCCTAGTGTTAGTACCTAGATATTCTAGCCTAAACTCAACCCTTTTCCAAGTCTAATCCTCTCAACATGCTCTATATTTATCAATGATTTTCATCTTCTTATGAAAACAAAGTTTATTTGCTGCAAAAAAAGCAACAGTTTCGATAGCGAAATCATAAATGCGTTTTTGTCAAAATTTTCAACCTCTTCGCCAATTTTGCATCAAATTTACCAAAACCTCCAAAAAAAATTCCAAGTTTTTCGAAGTCTCCCATGACCTCCAAATTCCAATCTAATGAGTCTCACCTATATGTTTATCTTTTAAAAAGTCAAATACTAACCTATCATTTCTTTGTTGAAAATTTCAAATTGATCTTTTACCCAAGTCTTAAAATATTGTTTTAAAATCATTTTTGATTTTATGACGTATCATTTAATTCTTGGGTAAATAGAAAATATCAGGTTTTTTCCAATCTCCAAGTCTAAACCCAAGCTCGAAGTCATCACCCAAACCAAGTTACTAATCATTGGTTTTGTCATTCTTGCAAAAGATTGACATATGCCCCTGAGCTTCATCCAATAATCATTGGTGGTTTTGTCATGCTTGCAAAAAAGAATTACATATGCCTTGAGCTTCATCCGATAATCATTGGTTTTGTCATGCTTTCATCTAATAATCATTGGTTTTGTCATGCTTACAAAATATTCTTTGAGCATTGAGCCCAAACCTCCAAGTAACCATCCAACCATAATGAAATATCACAAGTGTAAAGTAATCTCAAATATCAAAGAGCTCAATAGAGCGCCAAGGTAGAACCCACGAGGGCATAAGGATTCTAAGAGCTAGTTGACATACACCCGGTGTGACATAGTGTATACACAATACACAATACGAAGTTATATTTCTTATTGCATGTGGGCTATATATCTCAAACATGCAAAAGAACAATGCACCAAAGGAAATCAACTTGAGTGTCACGAGAGAGCTCACAGATTCAGTGCTTAGGTGTCAAAAGGACGCATGTTGTTTATCCAAATGTCTTTATATGTGCCAGGTAATAGATCATGGGTCGAGGAAAGTATTCACAAGATCCCATAGGTCGAGTCTCATTTCACTACGTGTCAATGGAGGTTATATACATGGTTGTATCTTGGTAACACATCATGGTAACAATTACACAAAGGCACTTATTCGTGGTGAGGAAGATATTCCAAGTATACAAAGATTGTGAAATGTCTTCAACCGTTATGCATAGATGACAGAGGATTTGGTAAAGATATGGATATCTTAAAATCTCTCTAAGTTATGAACAATACATGAATTACACAACTATTGAGTCTTCTCTAAACAACTTTATCTTTAAAAATTAGTTCTATATCTAAATGCAAATGTTACATGGTATGCAGATCCATATTTTAAAACATTATATCTATATCATATCCACTTCTTTAGGCAACAATGTAGCATTCAATTCCAAGTTTCCAGGAGAAGAAGTTGGACACTCGAGAGGTTGATTCCAGATTTCTAGGCAGTTAGTGAGCATGTGATCGTCAAGAGATTTCATCGAAGAGCAGTTGACTCCAACCATTCCTAATTTTTTGTGATAAATTAGATTTGATCTATTTTTAGTTTATTTGTAGAGTTTGTTGTGAGAAAGGTAGCAATAGTTCGAGGATTTTATTTTCTATTTAGTCTATCATTTTCAATGAAACCAGGGATCTTCGTGGGGAGGAGGTAAGAATATATTCTAGCAGGTCTGTGTGTTCTTCATTGTAAGCTTACGGGAAAATTTTCTTTTCTGTATTTCAGCATCATAGATATATGAGGACCTTGCTTATTAGTCTGTATTTTCTATCATTTTTTCATATTCTTTTTGCCTCCTATATGAATATAACTTATGGGCTACATACTTCCTCTACATTATTCTTTAGTGTACTTGCTATGTTTCTGTAAAGTTTATTAAGATATCTAGTATTCATTCTCAGAAAAAAAATTATGTTTATTGGATATTCAGTCTTATATATTATGCAAGTCTGATTTGATGGTGATGTTTGTGTCTTCCATAGTTGTTTTCTTTATTATTCTATCTATTTATGTTGTTATCAACCTCTCTTCTGATAACTGGTTTAATTGCCTTTAATCCATGAAATATGTCAGGAGACTCCATGCCCAATGGTCTCGATCATTGATCTTGTATTTATTTTAGTCTTATCCTTAGTATCTTTCTTAGCCCTGTCCTTCCCATCTACAAAACTCAAACCAAACAAACCCTTGCAATAACTAAGGTGCCCTATCTTTTCCCTATAGCAGTGTAGTACAAACTTTGGGGATAACACCTAGCAATTGGATTTAGTATATTCTCAATCCAAGGTTCTTTATAAGATTTTACCCAATGCACTGAGGTAAAAAATTGATCCAATCAAACCTAAACCTAGACCGCATGTTGATGTTATGTTCGGTTCTATGGAAAATGTCATAGTTGAATGGGTTTCGAACTAGATGGGACATACCTCCTTGTATTCTAATTCACCTACAATTTCATAAGGTACTCCTAGTACCTTTGGTCCCACCCAATCCTCTGATTTCCTCACTATTCAGGAATCTAACCCAAAGGGAACAAAATGTTGGTAAATGTTTAACAGGAAGAATATGCTTGTCATTGATGGCAAGTACAGCAGCGAAGATGGCATGAGTACAAGAAGAATGTAACAGACGGGCACCAAAAGTATTTTGGGAAGACGCTGCAGAGAAAGCTCGATAAGATCAGAAGAGATACTGCATGCTTTACAGGCAATATGTGCTTGTCACTGATGGCAAGATCAGAGTATGCAGCGAAGGAAAAACAAGGACAAAGTAAGCTTAGGACGAATTAGCACAGAGTCGAATGAAGTGCCTAAGCTCGGGAGGAGAAGCGTCAGTGATCGTTGGATCCCAATTAAATTCCCGAAAGAAGGAGGACCATCAGATCAGATTGTAGACAAGAAGAATGCACAGAAGAGGAGGACAGATCTCAGGCGTCGGATCTGAGCATAAGTTCCAACCATCATTGGATCAGGAAGAACCTGCACGTTCTTTAAAGTGAAAGATCGAAGCAGTGGTCCAACTCCATTTCAGAGTTTTGGCCATAGGGATTTCAGATATCGGGAGATGGAAATGTCAAGGTTCTTTACAACATGAGTCCTGAAATCGCAAAATGCGAAATCCCAAAATAGACACGTCAGCAAACCACGTCATCTAAAAACACATGGCACAACCAGGCAATGATAAGTGTCAAGATGGTTCAACATTTCAAGTACATGTAAGTCACGAATCAGAGTGACACATGGCAGTTATTCAACACATGGAAGAAGATCAAAGCATGTCAAAGACTCCATTTTGGGGTTTCACGAATCGCAACTTGGAGAGTCAAGAAACAATACCACAGGAATGTAGAAATTGTGAAATTCAAAATCGCAAAATGATCTGAGATGTCAGATCAAGGTTTGATGTGGACCGTTGATCCAACCCCATTTCGGGGTTTCGGATACCGGAAGTTGGAGTGTCGAAACACTTTGCAACAAGAATGATGAAATAGTGACTTGCGAAATCGCGATATGATCTGAGCCATTGAATCAAGATCAGATCTGGACCGTCGAATCATAGGACAAGTGGCAAGCGATTGGAATTTCGCTGACTTGGAGTCAATGGAGCATGGTGTGGAAACTCGCGAGATGCGAGATCGCGATAAGATCTGGACCATCGGATCTATGGAGATTTCAACCATCGATCAGACTAAATGAAGTTTATAAACTCGCGAAATATGAAGCACCTTTTTTGACATAGCCTGTGGTCACCGTTGGTGGTCACGAGAAGGGAAGGAGTCAATCTAGAAAAGCTCCATTTCGGGGTTTTCGGGATCGCGACTTGGATAGTCGAGATGCCTCATCTCCAGATTCACGAAATGTGAAATTATGAAAGTGCTTTATGGATAAGCGCGTGGTCACAGCCATTGGGCACATCAATGGAAGATGGAGGAAGAAGCTAGAGGTGCTAAGCTTCACCACATGAATGTCGAAATGTCAAAATGCGAAATGGAAAAATAAATGCAAGATTCTATGAATTCAGTCCAACGATGCAGGTGAAGTTGAATAAGATCGCAGGGCTACTGTTGCACTTTTAAGTGTAACAGCTAGAGACAAATGATGGTCTCTGCCAGAGGACTCGAAGAGGACTCAGTGTGATCGCCAAAGAAGATGAAGAGTCTCAAGGCACCTTCCAGTGGATTAAGGACTATTGATACAGGCGATTGACAAATGGAAGGGGATTGAAGTCTGTAGCTAAAAATAGAAAGGAGAAGCTCATCAAAGATAGAGAAGACGAAGAGCCTCAACTTCCAGAGAAGCTGAGAAATCGAGACAGAACACCCAATGATGTTGAACGCATGGGGAAAACCGCCAAAGAAGCTGAAGAGTCGCGATGATGATCAGGCAAAGCAATCAAGATGTGGAGGATATCGGTGCGGTGTGAGTATGCAGAGGTATTGCACGCTTTGCATGCACAAGGTGCATAGAAGCTATAAGTACACGGTACAGAGAAGAGGCGTGGTTGTTGTTGGAGTTGTTGTGGTTGTTGTTGTTGAAGGTGATTCATGTGTGAAGAAGGAGGAGAGTGCAGTAGCTGAATTGAATAGAAGAGTAACTGTGCAGTGAATGGACATGGCACACAAAGCATAAAAATCAGAAGAAAAGACAGTGCAATTCATGTGTGCAGGAAGGTATTGAGGCAGACGGAGCAACGAAATGCAATAGAACAGTGATGAGTCTGGTAAGCCATTGTTGAACATTATATCACTATAATGAGTTTCAGTAGCAAAGATTTATAAAACAGGGTGGTAGGGAGGTGCTAGGGAGGACTGTTTTCCTCAGAGGTTCAAGTGGGTGATTGAACATAGGGAGTTTGTGCTAGAGAAACCAGGGAATTGGTGCTTCCTTCTAGTTGGTGCTAGAGAAACCAGGGAGTTCGTTCTTCCTTCTAGTGGGTGCTAGAGAAAATAGAGAGTTGGTGCTCTCAGCAAGTAGCAGCTTGCAAAACTGAGGTTGTAGCCTCATTATGAGTCGGTGCTCATATGTATGATAATGTAAGGAATGTAACTATTACTTATCATATAAAGAAAAAGAGATTTTTACCCTGTATGGGTTTCCTCGAGAGATATATGTCTCTGTGTTTCTCATATATGTGACTGATGCTAAATGTGCCACTGTTTATTTCCCTGCATTATTTTGATCATCATTGAGTGCCTTATAAAGATTTTTAAAAGAAGCATAATTATTTAAGCACGGTGACAACTGATTCACCCCCCCTCTCAGTTGTCCAACAATTGGTATCATATCCAGGTTCCTTTTATCTAAGGGTAGATCCTAGAGCTTAAACATGTCAAGTCATGAAGGAAATTCAACCAATAAGGCTCCTCTATTCAATGGAAAAAACTTTTCCTTTTGGAAAGTTAGAATGAGAACCTACATAATGTCTTTAGGTGCAGATGTCTGGGATGTGGTAGATACTGGTTATGTAAAGCCAGTTGTACTAGCTAATAAGGATGACAAGCTAGAATTTAGCTTCAACGCTAAGGCTATGAATGCTATCCTGAGTGGGCTTGCAGAAGCAGAATTCATAAAAGTTATGCACCTAGGCATTGCCAAAGAAATGTGGGACAAACTCATTAGCAGTTATGAAGGTGATGAGAAGTTAAAGGACACCAAGCTTTAAACCTACAGAACACAGCTTGAACAGTTGAAGATGAAGGAAGAGGAAACAGTTGGAAAATACTTTCTGAGAGTAGAAGAAATGGTAAATGCTATGAAAGCACTTGGTGAAAAAGTTGAGGAACCTTCTTTAGTTCAAAAAATCTTGAGATCTCTACCAGATAGTGTTAAGAACCAAACATCAATATAGCATAGAAAAACTTCAGGAAAGGTACTCAACGCCTTGAAAAAGAGATAATTTCAAATAATAAGCCTCTTCGAGGGGGCAACCTCCTTTTACCCCACTTAAATGTTCAAGTACAAGATGATTCAAAATGAAAATGTCTCCTTGGTATATATAGGAGACTAGGAGGT
>ML784934.1:256875-274037 GCA_009831015.1 Picea engelmannii
GAGGGATCATTGATAAGCATTCCAAAGTATTTGAAGATATTCCCAAAGGTCTTCCACCCACTCGAAATCGTGATCATGCTATTTACCTAATTACTTCGAGTGTTCCTCCTAACATCAGGCCTTACAGATACCCTTATGCCTAGAAGAGTGAAATTGAGCATATGGTTGAAGAAATGTTAGAGGTTGGAATTATTAGACCTAGCCAAAGTTCTTACTCTTCACCGGTGGTAATGGTACTCAAGAAAGATGGCTCATGGCGTATGTGTCCAGATTATAGAGAGCTCAACAAGATCACTATTAAAGATAAGTTTCCCATTCCCGTGATTGATAAATTTTTATATAAACTACAAGGATCAATCTATTTCACAAAGTTGGATCTCTGTTTAGGGTATCATTAGATTAGAATGAAGAAAGAAGATATCCCAAAAACAACATTCCGAACTCATGAAGGCCATTATGAATTTTTGGTCATGCCTTTTGTCCTTACAAATCCACCTTCTACATTCCAAGGGTTGATGAATTCCATTTTCAAGCCCTTCCTTCAGAAATTTGTGTTAGTATTTTTTGATGATATACTAATCTATAACAAGTCTTGGGAGGATCATGTGGGACATGTTGACAAGGTGCTACAACTACTAAAGGAGCAACAACTACATGCCAAACCATCCAAATGTTTCTTTGGGGTGAAGGAGGTAGAGTATTGGGTCATACTGTATCTCATTAAGGTGTCAAGGTATACCCTAACAATATTAAGGCCATGATGGACTGGTCGATTCCCAAAACATTGAAGAATCTTAGAGGATTTTTGGGTTTGATAGGTTACTACTACAAATTTGTTCAGAACTATGGAAGAATAGAAAAACCTTTAATGACATTAACTAAGACGGATGCATTTTCATGGGCTCTAGAGGAAACTTAATATTTTAAACAACTTAAAGAAGTGATGTACAAAGCTCTTGTCTTGACCACACTAGACTTCACAAAAACCTTTATTGTGGAATGTGATGCCTCGGGAAATGGAATTGGTGCTATTCTAATGCAATAAGGAAGCCCCCCTGATTTTGAAAGTCAGCCACTCAAGGGAAAGGACTTACACAAACCCATTTATGAGAAGGAAATTATGGAAATACTACATGCATTGAAGAAATGGCACACTTACCTAATAGGTAGGCACTTCAAGGTCAAAACAAATCATGATAGTCTTAAATACTGCTGGGAATAAATACTATCTTAAAAAGAACAAAAACAATGGGTGACCAAGACATTGGGTTATGATTTTGAAATCATCTATAAAAAAGGGAAGAAAAATGTTGTGGTAGATGCACTCTCAAGAAAGGATGAATATGTTGAGGCCTTTTTCTGTGCTATCTCGATCATCCAACCCAATTGGATAATAGAAGAGAAGGATGAATGGAAGAATGACGAAAATGTGCGGTCTCTCATTAAAAGGTTGCAGCATGATTCTAGTGCATTAGATACATTTACATGGAAAAATGATTCACTATGGTACAAAGATCACTTATATTTATGTAAGAACTCCCAAATCAAATAAAAGGTACTATTGGAATTGCACACCTCTCTAGTAGGAGGGCACTCAGGATTTTTGAAAACCTACCATAGGGTCAAGAAGGAATTTTTTGGGGATGGCCTTAAAACTGATTTTCAAAGGTTTCTAGCAGAATGTTTGGTTTTCCAACAAAATAAGGTGGAAACACTTAAGACCCCAAGTCTTTTACAACCATTATCCATCCCAAGTCAACACTGGGAGGAGGTTTGCATGGATTTCATCACAGGGTTACTGAAGTCTGAAGGAAAGAGTGTCATCATGGTGATTGTTGATAGACTGACCAAGCACACACACTTTTGTGCACTCTCTCATCCCTTTAAAGCCAGTACAGTTGCCACTGCATTCATGAAGAGAGTTCAAAAGCTACATGGAAGCCCAAATATTATTGTAAGTGACAGAGATCCCATCTTCACTGGACATTTTTGGACAAAATTATTTTCTTGTTTCGGTACTCAATTGGCTCATAGCTCATCCTATCATCCTCAATTTGATGGAAAAACCAAGATAGTGAACAAATTTCTGGAAGTCTACCTTCATTGATTTTTCTCTGATAAACAAACATAATGGTTCAAGTGGTTACCCTTGGCAGAATGGTGGTATAAGACTTCCTTTCATACTGCAACAAAAATGACACCATTTATGGAACTCTATGGATATCACCCTCCTTCCATCACTTCTTCTCTAAAATAAAAATCTAAGGTTCAAGCAGTGAAATATCAAATCAAGCATCAACAACAAGTTATCCAAATCTTAAAGGATAACCTGACCATGGAACATAATAGCATAAAACAACAAGCAGATCAACATTGTAGTGAAAGAATTTTTGAAGTAAGGGATTGGGTATTTTTAAGATTACAACCATACAAACAGATGTCCTTCAAGCAATCCAAGAAGGATAATAAATTATCACCAAAGTATCATGGCCTTTATAAGGTGTTGCAAAATATTGGTACTATGGAATACACATTGGAGTTTCCTGCATCTTCACAAGTACACCCAGTTTTCCATGTTTCATGCTTGAAGAAGGTTATATGTGACAAGATCCCAGTTCAAACTATATTGCCAGAAATTAACGACGAAGGAAAAATAATATTGGATTCTGAAGCTATCACTGACGCAAGAATTCACCAGCTGAGGAATAGATCCGTTTTAGAGTATCTCATTAAGTGGAGGAAACTACCTACTGAATATTCCACTTGGGAAGATGAGTCTTTTATACAGAAGCATACTGAATTACTCAAGTTTTGCAGACAAAACTTGTCTGAAGGGGAGGGGCATATTACTCCCTAAATAGTGGCACATTACCCCTTAATTGGGGCATATTGCATTAGTAATGTTATTTTATTTATGCTGTCTTTGGTTCATTAGTTGTAATTGTACATCCTACATCCTAGTATCCTATATATACCAAGGATACCTTTTCATTTGGAATCATCTTGTATTTGGAAATTATGTGGTGTATAAGGAGGTTTCCCCCTCAAAGAGGCTTATTATATGAAATTCTCTCTTTTTCAAGGCATTGAGTACTTATTCTGAGGTTTTTCTATGTTATCTTGATATTTGTTTCTTAACATATCAAGTCAATAAGAACTTAAGCATGGAGATGATTCCTTAAAGGGAAATCAATAAGGAAATAGAAGGAAGAAAATGGTCCTATGTTGAATTGGTATGTGGAAGAGTGGGTACCTGAAAGAACCCATGTCAAGTGGAAAAGAGTTGTTGGTGATATTCTAGGAGATTGGAAGTATCACTAGAATTTATGATGGAAAGTAAAATCAATGCTAACTATTTCTAGTTATTATCCAAAAAGTTGAAAAATGGACATTTGTGTAACATTATGGTATCTTGGAAAATGGTTATGCAAGTCAAGTTGACGCTAGGTGTCAAGAAACAAGAAGGGAATGATGAAAGAAACCACAAGTACTAAAGTATTTGGTCAAGGAAGGGTTGAAGTAGTTTAGTCTCGAAAAATAAATGGATGTTGAAGATCCAAAGTCTATAAGAAAACATTATTGGAAATTTGATCAGGTATGATTTGGGTCAGAGGGATCCAAAAAATGATGAATGCTAAAAATTAATATCAGCATAGCATGTGGCTAGAAAATAAAAGGTAGTCAAGAGTGGATTGGATAGAAAAGTGCTTAGGGAAGAACTAATCATGTGCAATGACTACAATGAGAGCACAAAAGGGATACATGAATTCAGGGAAATTGAGGATAGCTAGGAACAATGAAGATAATTGTGAATGATGGTAGAAGTTGTTGCTATATATATATATATATATATATATATATATATATATATATATATATAACATGTTAAAGACTAGGAGTTGTCTATGGTTATATATAAAAATATGATGTAGCTAATTGTGGTTGGTGTTCCAAGAAAGAGGAAATTTATTGCATGGTTGCAAGTGTTTCTGATGATGTGCTACATGTGGAATACATCCATATGAAGAAATCTTCTAACGATACCATCTTGTCAGGTAGAATCAAATTCATTAAATGGAAGCTAAGAAGGTATGAATTTTATGTATTTATGTTGCATAATTGCTAAATGGAATTAGGTAAGAATTCCCCCATCTAGAGTTATTTTATAAAATGACAATAATGTATAATTTGAATGCATTAATCAAAACTATACACCACTCGGTGTGGTAAATGTTGAATTCATGTGATAATTATAAAAGTTGTTTATATTTTGAATGCATACAAATGACATAGTAGCATGTCATGTTATATTGGTTATGGGATAATAACCAAAGCAATAAAAGGGTATGACCCTATTATAGGAATGAACGTCAATAAATCTATTCATGTATGAGGTCATGACATGGCTGGATATGGAAAGGATTTTGTGCCACACAAGTTTCCAAAGAAAATTCCTAATTATAGATAAGGTTTAGACTGCAACCTTTTTTCTAACACTAAAGAGCACCATAAAATTCTATTCTTGGTATAGTGTTTGGGTCAAAAAGGAAGGCATCCAAATGATTCAATAAGTAAAGGGAAGTGTATGATGATGTGTCGAGGCATTAGAAGGACCTTCCAATTTACCATGGTGGGAAACATAACTTAGATAAATAACATTATGAAATCAATGCAAGGGTGCATTGAATAGATATGCATGGATATTTGCACGCATGCATAGTGTGTAAGTGATAGAGTTGCACTCATGCATGATTGAGTTGTTTATGCTTCAATGCATTTTTGGAATGCATTGTTTTGAATGCATGTATAAGTGATATTTAATGGAAATGCTTATTCTAGCATCTAAAATGATACAATTATTACTAATTCATGGAGTTGAGAACATTTCAGGGGCTGTTAGACATTGCAATAGAAAAGTTGCAAGTCAAGTGGTCACATGAGCATTGACTACATGAAATTTATGTTCAGAAAATAAAGTACTAAAAATAATGATGTTGAAAGAATGAAAAGCCTAATGGCTGAAAATTCCTATGCAGAAAATGACAATTTCATTCTATCTAATAAATGGTTTGATAGCTATGATTGAATTGTTAAGTGTAGACAATTCTGAAATCACTTTGTGAGCCTTTGTAAATATGCTAATAGAATTATATGGTACATGACATACTAATAATATGTTTGGTTGAATGCAAGATGAAAATATTTAAGGAAATGTTGTCTCAAGTATGACACTTTTGCAAGACATAAGAAGTATTAATGCTTGTTGTTACAACGGTCCAAAAAATATGAGATGGAATTTCATATTTTGGAAAAATATGAATTTCTTATGAAACAACAATTGAATTTCTAAATGAATTTTTTTTGACATTGTATCATGTTGATTGTATGTATGTGATACATATGAGATGATGGTATTGAAGTTGGAATGCTTGGGAAGAATGACAATTTTTGGGACATTGGAGCCTTAAATTTCATATCCATAGTGGGGGTCTGATAATGTGTTGGTGCTTTCCTTGTGTGTGAAATACTTGGCAAGATGGATTGCTGACGAACTGTGTAGAAATGAAAGGATTCCTTAGCCTGGAAGGGTGAGTGCAACAAGGAAGAGACAAATCAAGAATACCACAGTGAGAAGAATTGTTTCCTGAAGCAACTCTATGGAATAGAGAAAATAACTTCTAGTTAGAGTATGAAGACATGAATCAGGTGCTTGGAAAAAGAGCACTAAAAAGAAAAAAAGCTTCAAATCACAAAGGCATGGAGAATTTTGAATAATTTTGAATGTACATTGTATATAATGAACTAAGGAAAATGCATAAATAAGGGGAAGGGGAATGAAATACCCCCAGGTTGAACCCCAATTACATTTGTACATATGTTTCATAGGCTGGTGAGCCAGGATATTATAGGCCAAAGTGTCTGTATGATTATTAGGCCAAAGATCCTAGATGCTAATAGGATAGTGATCCCATAATTGTAAAATGTAATCATCCATACTATTAATGAAAATAACACCATTGTTGTAGACCAACCAAACAAAATATTATGGGGGGATAAATTCCACTAGAAACAAAAAGAAGGCTAAGAATATAGGAAGAGGGGATAAGTCTAGAGGGCTTAATCCAAGGCGATATTTTATTAATTATTGGTAAAATTTTAATTTATGGATGCATATACATTATGTTATCCTATTTTCTCAAAAGAAAGGAAACGAATTACATGTAGGGGATAAAGTTAGTCCTTATGTGTTACGTGTCACATAAGACCTATGCATACATAATTTGTGGATGTAGTGTAATATCCATCATTCTTCCATCATTATTCCATCATTCCACCATCCGTACCTTGTGTCTTTCTCCATACCTTTACATGGGAGTTATTTCTAGTCAACGACTTGGTATTTCAAGCTAAAGAGGTAGGTTGTCAGGATCACATGATATTGAAGATGTGGGTTGTCAGGCCCATGTGTTATTGAAGAAGAGGGTTGTCATGCTTGCAGACATTGTATCTAGGTGAGGGAACTATTGGTTTCCCAAGGTTCCAAGATACAACTACAGGGATTTGAGACTTCCTGTCCAACTTATTGTTGAAGGCTTGAAAGGGAAGTGGGGCATTCGAAGGATTGTTGAGAAGAGAAGGGGCACACTTCATGGGGTTGGGTGTTGGTGCACAGGGGGAATACCTGGGGTTAATCATTCAAATACCAAAAAAAACATTAGATACTGGCCCTTTAGACATCACCTACAAAGAAAGTGAAGTCTCACCTGAGGCATCTAGAGGGGCTCCAGGAATCAAGGTTTTGCAATGATCAGGGGAGTTGAGGCATCATTCAGGTCCTTTAATCATGTGCATGGTTCTCATAGATTAATAGTTACTTTATCATTAAACATACTCTATATGAAACATTATAACATCATATGTGATCCATATATTCAACATAAACCAGGAAGCATCATAAATTGTAAACACATCATAACAAAAAGATTTAAATGGTTCACCCAAATTGGGCTATGACTACAACTAATGGCTTCTTATATTATTCATTAATAGATTTCTTATAACCATGAATTGTGCTAAAATATATGCAATAGTAACATCATCCTAAACCTTCCTAGTCATTCTATTGCAGTTCAAGTTCACTCCTCAGTCATACTACAGATTTATTCCTTCGCTCAACTCCCTTACCAAAAGCATTCACAACTTACATGCACCATCCTCCCTGTATAACTATATCCTCCCAAAGAACTCTTTTACATATTTTTACATAACAATGGAGCTAATCCATTTACAAAATTGGACAAAGTGCCCCCAAAACTCGTTACAAAAGTGGACAAAATGTCCCCAAACCCCATGATTTATAACTGTTTTCCACCTTCTGCGCACTGCTCTATCATGCATCCTTTTGTCATGCTCCTTGATATCCTCTCCCATCCTGCACTCTACTCTATCTTCTAATTTCCTTTTACCCTTTGACCTTACTTTGGAATAGATCCCAAAACTTATCCAAAATGCCTCTCCAACAGGCCCCCAACACTCAACTATGGCTCATCTCGAGCCACTCAAGCTTGTTTCTAGTGCGGCATGAATGCGTCGAAGGTTGCCTTCGCTTTTGTGGCCTTTTCCTTGACCTCCAATTCCTTTTGAAAAATTTGATTGATGGTTTCAGATGACACGTGATCTTGCACCTTCTTGACACCTTCTTCAGTTGTCTATTTGATGATTCCTTGATTCGTTATGAGGGTCATTATCACTCTGTAGGCTTCTTCTTGCAAAAATTCTATCTATTGTGCACAAACCTGCTGCTCTTCTCTGAGCTGATTTATTTTTTAAAACAACTTTCAGTTTTCATTCATTGCATTTGCCACCTCTGTTGGAAACAATGTACACATTGCTACTTGTAATTTATGCACCTTTCCCTATGTAGTATGAATCTTCTAACTTATCTCTTGTTGGACCCTATATTCATTCAATTGTGTCCAAACACCCATGGTTTCTGTAAACAATTGCACACACTCTACGTCTATATTATTTATACTGTCTACCACTGTTGTCGCAGTTTATTTCCTTGTCTCCCTCTCTTTCGGTGGTTTACTTGGTGTTATGTGTGCTTCTAGATCAACTATGCATGCGAGAAAGCCTTGAATGGCTTCACTTATCTTAGTGATCCGATATTCCACCAGGGCATCCTTCTTGACCTACACTTCTGGTAGTTCTTGATAGACTCGCTCAAATGCATGTTGCATTCATTCTACTTTCTGCACAACCTCATTGCACTCTTGTTTCACTTTGTTGTACTCTGTCTCTAAGGCCACATTTTCTGCTGTAATATTTACTAGCTCAGTGGATGTATTCTCGGCACACAAGTTCAACTCTTGTGTTGCACTCATTTGTATCTCCTACAACACATCCATTGGAAGTTGAGATAGCACTAGATCTATGTGACCCAATTCCCTGTCCTGCTCTTACATCTCAATCGCAGGTAAATTGAATTCCCCTATCACTAGATTAATTAGACTTATCTCCCTTATGACTGCCAAGGATTGGGAGATCACTGGTCTTGATTCTCCAGTCTTGGTCATGCTGGTTGTTGTTTCTTCCTCCGTTTTTCACCATGGTACGATATTTGCAGCTTCTAATAGTTGTCGCAGTTCTTCCATTTGTTCCTTCATCTGTTTGTTCATTTCTTCATGTTGTTGTGTTGCACACTAAAATGCGTCATTAATGACTTCTTTGACTTGACCATTGATCTTCTCTAATTCTTCTTCTGTTAGTGCCTGAATAGTGACTTCCTTAAAGACTTTGCGCTTAGGCCGTTGTTTTCTGGGTCTCCTTGTTGCTGGATATTTTCTCTTTCAGTGATTGTGTGATGCACATTGTGGTGATGGATCCTTTCTCCCCTTCCCTTTGTCCTCATTCTCTTCTTCTTCCTCTTCCTCATCATCGAAGTTGAGAATTTTGGGGTTTGGCTGCATCGATAGCTATGTCTTTGTGGGTGGAATGTTCCACTCATCGTCCTAATCATCCACGATGGTTTCCACCTCCTCTTTGTTGGGTATGTGTTATATTATTTGCATGAGAAATTTTTTTTTCCTCAGGAAATGTGTCACATTTTTGCCTCGTTTTTCATGTTTCCTCGATTTTCATGTCCATTGTTGGGCAGTTTTTGGGCACATGTTTTTTTTTCCTTTGGTTTTCTATTTTCGGCTAAGGAATTAGGGTTGTTGACTAATCCAGGTCATTGGATTAGGGTTTTGGATGTTGTTGGATCCTATATGTATATTGTATTGTAAACAAGGAATCAATATGAATGAATATAGAATATGTTGGTTTTCCCGATTTGGGTTTCCAGAGGAAAAATCTATGTGTAATTTTTGTATTTTCCATTGTATCTTTTATGTTCTTTTACTGAAACTCAGTTTGTAGTAAATATTGTACAAGGTTAAAATCTACATTTGGTATCAGAGCGAGGTTGGCTTCATGGGGATGCCTTTGTGGTCAAGGGTTTGGCTCAGGACTGTGATAAGCCTTTCTACAGTGGGAGATCTGTGGTATTGATTTTTTAGGTGAAAATAAATGGTGAGAAATTCGAAAATGGAGATCGAGAAGTTTAATGGACAAAGTTTTGAGCTGTGGAAGATCAGGATGGAAGATCTGTTGGTGGAAAGAGATTAGTGGATCACGGTAGATCCAAGTATTTCACCTATAGGAACATCATCAGATGACTGGAAAAATTTGGATCGGAAGGCAAAGAGCACAATCCGACTGTGTCTCTCAGATTTAGTATTACTGAATATGTCAGAGGAAGCTACAACCAAGGATTTATGGGATAAGTTGGGGAAGTTGTATTAGTCTAAGTCCCTAGTAAATAAACTATTCCTGAGAAATAAGTTGTATAAATTGAGGATGAGAGATGGAGACTCGGTGGCAGAGCATTTGAATGCCTTCAATAATGTGGTAAGTTAGTTAGTATCCTTCAAGATTAAAATTTCAGATGAAGATAAGTGTATCAGTTTATGGTGTTGTTTACTAGACTCGTGGGATAGTCTAGTTGTGGCCATAGGTATTAATACAACTGCTTTAAAGTTTGATGAAGTGGTCTCATCCTTTTTGTCGGAGGAGATGAGACGAAAGAATATGGAAGGACAAAGCACACACGCATTATTTGCAAGAGGACGCTCCCAGGAAAGAAATAGATCTAAGTTCTCAAGTGGGAGATCTAAGTCTAAGGGTAGATCTAAATCTCCCATAAATTTTTTAAAGGTATGTTGGAGATGTGGAAAAGAAGGGCACTACATGAAGCAGTGTAGATCCAAAGTTGAGAAAAAGAAGGGATCTAAAGAATCTCCTTCTACAGAAGAAAATACCTCCAAGGAAGAAGGAGGGGATGTGTACTTGAATTATTTAAGAACACATGTAGATCATGAGGAATGGTTGGTTGACTCAGGTGCATCCTTTCATATGACTCCCCACAAGGAGTGGTTTTGTGAATATGAAAGGCATGATGGAGGTAATGTTTTCTTAGGTGATGACTCGAAAAACATAATCATAGGTAGAGGAAAAGTCAAGTTGAGGCTCATAGATGGAAGGATTAGAACACTACTTGGTGTTCTGTACATCCCAGGATTGGCCAGAAATTTGATTTCTATAAGAAAAATTGACAATGCAGGAGTAAAAACAATATTTGAAAAGGAAACCTGTAGGATGGTTCGAGAAACAATGGTGTTGTTGAAGGGAGTTCGGTTTGGAACTCTGTATAAACTGCAAGGAAGAACTATTAGTGATGGGTGTAATAGTTACATTGTTCCTAATATTGGATCTAAAGAAGAAAGAACTCCTACAGTCTATGGAGAAAAGGTTATGTTGTGGCATCAAAGACGGGGTCGTATCAAAGAGAAGGGTCTTTGACTACTACACGGTAAAGGTATGGTTGAAGGTATGCCTAACTTCTCTCTAGATTTTGATTTTTGTGAACATTGTGTATATGGAAAGAAGAGTCAGGTAAGATTCCCCTCTGATGCAACAAGGGAAGAAGGAATTTTAAAGCTAGTTCACAGTGATGTTTTTGGACCTGTGCCAATCCCATCATTGGGAAAATCTGTGTATTATGTCTCATTTATAGATGAATTCTCGAGGACTACTTGGATATATTTCCTTAGGAATAAATATGAAGTCTTTGATAGGTTTAAAGAGTTCAAGGATCTTGTTGAGAATCAAACAGAGAAAAGAATTAAGGTACTGAGGATAGATAATGGTGGAGAGTTTCGTAGGAATGAATTTGAATAATTTTGTAAGAAGTGCGGTATAGAAAGGAAGAATACTACTCCATATACACCTCATCATAATGGAGTTGCATAAAGGATGAACATGACGCTAATGGAAAAAGAAAGGTGCATGCTCAATGGTGTTGGGTTAGGGAAATAATTATGGGCAGAGGCAGTGGGTACTTCATGTTACCTGGTCAATATATCACCCTCATTAGCACTGGATGAAAATACTCCAAAAGAGGTATGGACTTGTAAGAAACCTTCTCTCACACATCTCAAGGTATTTGGTTGTGATGCATATGTTCATGTTGCAAAGGAAAACATGAGTAATCTATATAAGAAGGTTGAAAAGTGTATCTTTATTGGATATAAAGATGGTCTCAAAGGTTATAAGATTTGGAACCCATAAACTAAGAAGGTAGTGTATAGACGAGATGTGGTATTTAGAGAAATGAAGGACGTTGTTAAATATGAAGTCCTACCAAGTAAGGAAGAACTAGAGAAAATAGAGTTTGATTTAAAGGATGATAAATCAGACTCAATAGAAGAACAAGAATTAGAAGAAGAATATCCTCATACTCCAGTATTGAGGATATCAGTTCGAGAAAGAAGGATACCAGAAAGGTATACTCCATCTAATTTTTGTTCAATTTTTTATTTTTTTATTACTGATGATGATCCTAGAAATATCAGGGAGGTAGTGGATTCATAGGATGGAAATATCTGGAAAAGGGCCATGGATGAATAAATGGCAGCCTTGGATAAGAATGAGGCTTGGGATCTAGTGGAGTTTCTGAATGGAAGAAATCCCATTGGCAGCAAATGGGTATTTAAAAAGAAGCTGAATGCAGAAGGAAAAGTGGAGAAATACAAAGCTCGGTTAGTAGCAAAGGGTTACTCCCAGGTTGAGGGAATTGATTTTGGTGAGATTTTTTCTCCTATTGCTAAGTTAACCTATATAATATTTCTATTATCTATTGTTGCTGCATTTGATTTTGAATTAGAATAGATGGATGTGAAGACAACATTCTTACATGGGGATATGGCAGAATAAATCTATATGAAGCAGCCAGAAGGATTTGTTGTGAAAGGAAAGAAGGAGCTGGTATGCAAGATGAAAAAGTCCCTGTATGGTTTAAAACAATCACCAAGGATGTGGTATCAAAAATTTGATACTTATATGTTGGGACTTGGTTTCACAAGAAGCAAAGAGGATCATTGTGTGTATTTTAAATTAATTGATGATCATTTGATTTATTTGGTCTTGTATGTGGATGACATGTTGCTAATAGGAAACAACAAGGAGATTATCTAGGATGTGAAAACTCAGTTGTCCTCTAAATTTGACATTAAGGATCCTGATGCTTCAAATTTCATTTTGGGCATGGAAATTAAAAGAGATAAAAAACAAAGGAAACTCTGGTTAAATCAGATAAAAGATGTCGAGATAATATTGCATAGGTTTAATTTGTAGGAATGTAAACTGATCAAGGTTCCTATTCCTGTTGGTGTAAAGTCATATGCAGATCAATGTCCCAAGACATAGGAAGAGGAGGAGGACATGTCTCGTGTTCCTTATGAAAGTTCAGTTGAAAGTTTGATGTATGCAATGGTATGTAATAGAACAGACATTACACATGCAGTGGGAGTTTTGAGCAGGTATATGTCAAAACCAGAGAAGGATCATTGGACAATAGTAAAAAGGGTTTTTAAGTATTTGCGTGGCATTTCTAGCTATGGATTGTGCTACCAAGGAAGACCAGGATTGGACAGAGTTTTAGATATAATTGGCTTTGTGGATGTAGAATGAGTTGGAGATATGGATCGTAGGATATATACTAGTGGGTATGTGTTTAACTTGTTTGGAGGAGCAATAAGTTGGATGAGCAAAAGACAGGTTGTAGTAGCACTTTCAACTACAAAATTTGAATACATGGCAGCCACTCATGCAAGTAAGAAAGCAATATGGTTACAATGATTTTGTTCAGATATTGGGTTGGTACAACAAGTTGTAAGGATAGATTGTGACATTCAGAGTGCAATTTTTCTGGTGAAGAACCTGAATTATCATTCAAAGACAAAGCATATTGATATTCAATATCACTTTTGTGAGAGACATGGTTGAAGAAAAGAAAGTATTTTTGATGAAGGTGGACACTTTGAAGAATCTTGCAGATTCACTAACAAAATATGTCAACACTGAGAAGTTCTATTGGTGTAGAGGATCCGTGGGAATTGATGCCCTGGATTGTTGACTATGTAACCTTGTAACCCCTTGTATGCAAAGAAAACAACAAGTGGGACAATGTTGGGTATGTGTTATATTATTTGCACAATAAAAAAAAATTCCTCACAAAACGTGTTGCATTTTTTCCTCATTTTTCGTGTTGCCTCAATTTTTCGTGTCCATTGTTGGTCGGATTTTCGGCACATGGATTTTTGCCGATAGTTTTCTATTTATGGTTAAGGAATTAGGGTTGTTTACTAATCCGGGTAATTGGGTTAGTGTTTTGGATTTCGTTGACTCCTATATGTATATTGTATTGTAAACAATGTATCAATTTGAATGAATATAGAATATGTTGGTTTTCCCAGTTTGGGTTTCCAGGGGAAAAATATCTGTGTAATCTTTGTATTTTCCATTGTATCTTTTTTGTTCTTTTACTGAAAATCTGTTTGTAGTAAATATTGTACAAGGTTAAAATCTTCACTCTTATGTCAGTATGTATTGTCTTGGCAAGAAATATTGATCTGGGTCTTTCTTTTCCTGAGCATACATGTGGTGGTGCCCTTCCTTAAAAAACACCACTACCTTGTATTCCTCTACTACATGAGGTAGTGTGCACAGGCTCTTCTCTATACTATCTCTAATAGTTTCCTTGTGGATATAGAATGTGATATTAGTTTCCATCTGGTGCACCTTATGTGTAGTGTACTACATGTTCTGATAGCACGTGGCTAAGCAAGGATTCTCCTTCAGGCCCAAAAACTGACTGTCATCCAACTCTCTCTAGGATGATATTGCGATTAGGATCAATAACCAAGAGTAGTGGAATTCCCCCCTTCTCCTGCGCTTCCTCACAGTCAATCAAGAATATTTTCAACAAAAATGTTTCCCAGTTCATGTGGACACCCTCTACACATTGTTCTGCAGCTGCTATAACCACTATTAGGACTTGATATTTTCTTCATTTTCTTAATAGTTTACAGGATAAGGATTTCTTCGCAAACCTTATCGTTGGGTTGCATATGCTAGCGACATCCAGACTGTGTTGTCCTCAAAATGTGTGAAAATTTTCTTTCATGCTCTCAGTGAGAGCTTTCTCCTTCTTTTTATCGAAGAACATAGATGTAGGGTCTAGGCCCTATGATAGAAGACCTAGTGTATTGTGCACTATCAAATCAGTATCAATGGATACTATATTGTCAAGCCACATGTATCCTTTGTGCACACAACTGAGAAAAAATTTCATCCATGCATTGATCTCCTAGCTCCATTTGAAATGCAGTATGTCGAAAAGGTTTAGAAGACCTACGTTTTGCAACCCCCTAGCCCACACCTATGGTTTGATGATGATTATGTGGGTCTTGAAACTAATGAATTTCATCAGGAAATTATTTGGTATGAGCTCTGGGAACTTCTTTTCATCATTGACATCATGGTTAGTGTACTTTAGATCCAATATCATACCTAACATATCCCCTTCCACTATGATGCGTTTTAGGATCAGTAAATCGACTAATGGATACCTGGCCTCTTTCTACAAGTGGACAGGTGTTGTTGATGGATTTTGTGGTGGGATATAATCCCTAGGAAATAGTTCAGCCGAGGATGAAGCTTCCTATGTTTCTTCGAATATTTTTGGCGTTGCAGGATGGCTACACAGTTTCTTTGGTACTGAGGTTGATGTTGTTACTGCCTTAGGTGCCATAGTCTTCTGCGACGTTGGTTTCATCTTCTACCTAGTTTTGGGACTTTTTTCTAGACTTTGACTCTATAACTTAATTTCCTCTTCAACTATGTAGTATTCGGTTCTCTATGGTGAAAAATAACCCTCATTGGCCCTTTGTGTGTTTTTATACTTCATTTCCAACTGTAGTTTCCTTTCGCTCCTAATATTTATGTCTAATCCACTAATGGTTTTCATTTATTACCTACTTTTATTGCTCCATCACTTCGTATATTTGGTGAATTCTCTGTTCGATTTTGAAAGTAGTCAATATCTCTTGAATTTAATGGTATGCATTGCCACTACTTCGACGTCATGATATATCTTTATTACATGTCCCGTCATGGATTTTATTAAATGCATCTAGTTGTCATATGCATAGTCACATCTCTTTGCACGATCTCTTCCTTATGTGCAGTCTTGTTTCCTTTGGTTGTGTTTCCTTCTACTTATGCTTTTCTTATATGAGACATTTTCTTGTGTTTCCTCTTTATGTATAAACGAAAATTCTTTACCTCCTCAATGCCTCACCTCTTCCCTTAAGTTGTTTCTTTCTTTTTCCTGTTTTTCCTGTATTTTCGTTCTTTTTTTGTCTTTTCCTTCCTATAGTACACTATGATACAATTTTAAGACACGTATCTCTTCTAGTGCATGAAAGGATGATCATCCCTATATAGTTTCAGTCGGATCCCATTCACTATTCCTTCCATGAATTTTCCATCTAACTTCTCTGACTGAACATCACCAACATCAGTCACATGTCTGATCACATATGGTCCTAACTAGTGCATTCTAAACTTTCCTATGTGTTGTCAGAACTTGCTATCGTAAAGTAGTACTAGATATCCTATCTGGAATTTGTTATGTTTGATGTGTTTATTGTGCCATGCCTTTTCTCATTCTTTATGTACTTATTGATGAAATCATGTGATAAATCAGTCTTCCTCTAGTATTAGTAACTATGATAGTATTTCTTACACTACGTCGGAATCCGTAAGGTTTGTCACCACAACAATGCATAGACTTGGTACAAGGAACTCCATGGGCATGACGTCTTCTTGACCATATGCTAATCTAAATGGTGTATTTGTTGTGAACATTTTTCATGTAGTTCTATAATCCCATAGCATTGCAGGGATCCTTAAATCCTAGTCATCTTTCACTATGTTGCACACCTTGGTTAGTGCATTATCTAGTGTCTTCTTGAATTCCTCCATAGTTCCATTTTTTTGCAGGTGATATGGAGTGCTCTTCTGATGTTGTATCTGGAACTCTTATGTTAGTGATGAAATTGTCATGTTCAAAAAGTGAGTCCCCTGATCACTCATAAGTATTTTAGGACACCCAAATATTGTAAATTTGTTCTCAAATAAGAACCAGGTGATTGTCTTCATGTTGCAATCTGTAACTGGTTCTAATTCTTCCCATTTGGTCAAATAGTCTGTCGTGATAATTATGTATCTTTCTCCTATTCTTCTCACGGGTGGGTTAATTGGTCCAACAAAATCCACCGCCCATTTTTCAAATGCATGTAAAGTAACTTGCATATTCAAGGACATATCATCCCTTCATGAAGGTCCTCCTACTCTCTAGAAAATGTCACAGCTATGGAAATATCCCTTTGAGTCTTTATGGAGAGTAGGCCTCCATAGCCCTGCACACATGATCTTCTGTGATGTTTCCTCTCCCGTGTAATGTCCTCCTACAACTCCATCATGTGATTTTTATAAGATCATGGGTATTTTGTGTTTTATCACACGTCATTGCAGTATCCCACCTATTTCTAACTTATATTAGTTTCATTTAATCAATTGATAATTGAATTCTTTAACCACTAACTATTTCTTCTGGGCTACTGCCATATCGTATGGAGCCACTCGTGCTCAAGTATTGGACAATGTCTGCAAAATGGTCGTCTACCATTTGGACTAAAAAGAATTGTGCATCG